>JAPKLY010000177.1:10964-25830 GCA_026898435.1 Prunella vulgaris
AGCAATTTCATGATGGGTGACCCCCTGGGAAGTTCTCAGGGTGCGTGCGAGTGAGGACATAAGCACGCTAGAAAAGACCTGTGTTGGTTTGCGAGGATAGTACATCAGTTCTACTCAGCGCAACCGATCCAACAACCTTTGACCATGGAGAGAGGATATAATAGTGAGCATGCTGACAAGTGTCAGCATATTAAGCTAAGTAGGCTTAATAAAGTGCCACCTAATTACATACATACCTATAAATAAGTATTTTGTACCCATTTTCTCTCTTTAAGCAACATAATCTAAGAACAAACTTCTCTCTACTTTCTCTCTCTATCTCTCACTCTCTTAAACATCAATCAAGATTATTGTTTGGAAGAATTCAGTGAAATTCAGCATATAAGCATCACAATTAAGAAATTCTTCCATCAGTAGCCTTTGTCACAAAATTGACTTACACTTAGCAAGTTATGTTTCAAACCTTCTACCAGATAAACATCATTTATTTGAATCTTTCATTTGTACAAACTTCTTGTGCCTTTAGCTATTCCACTAGCATTGTCACCAAAAACAACTTTAGGGCCTTTGTGCTCTCTTATATCTTGTCGTAAACTCTTGTCACCTGTCATGTGTCTTGCACAATCACTGTCTTCTTAGTGGTTGTATTTTGTCCCTGCAAAAGAAGATGAGTTATTTAGGAATCCAAAGATTTGGATCTCCTTCAGTGATACTCTTTGCAATCCAAGTTTTCTTGCGTTGTAGATTTTCTATAGTTCTTGCTTGATCCTCCTTTACATATGTTTGAAGAGGGAGAAAAATTAGAAACATTTCCATTCCAGAATCTATCAAAGTTAAGTCTTCTCTCAATATTGATCTTGTTGGTGGACTTGCTTTCTGGCTGTATAGTTTGCTCAGACTCTGCAGTTGTCCTCAATGTCGTATTATGTATCATGTTGGCTATTCCATCTTCTGATGCATACATAATCTCTTTGATCTTCAGATGCCTCTTTGGGGACAATCCTTTGTATATATTCAAGAATTGAATATCCTCTAGCTGTAGATTTGAAGTTATAGCTCTTCTTTTGTTTGTGTAGGACTTTTGACCATCTTTCTTTCAGGTTAGCTTCCAGATGTTGAACTTAGCATGTGATTGATCCAATCACAAGTATTGTGACCTAGACCAGTTAAGTCACTAGTATGTCTTTGTTCAGACATCATCTTCTTTAGTTGTTTGGATGATTTTCCAAAACAATCCAACTTTTTTAGATGATTTGCATTCCTTTCTTCAAGATTAGCTATCATTATCTCTTGTGATCTGATAGTTTCTTGTAATTCAGCAGAATTTACAGCTCTACAACTTGTCTTTTTGAAGAGTTCTTCATTGCTATTTTGCAAACAGCTGAATCCTTCTTTAAGTTCTTGTAAAACCATCAATTGTTTCTCAGCATCTTCAATTCCATCCATTAGAGCTTTCACATGATCTCTTGAGAAATAATTATCTCTTCTGATATCTTCATTTTCTTCCTTGAAAATTATCACTTCTTCTTGGAGTCTTTGTATTGCATCAAGCATGTCACTGGGAGAATCCTTTTCTGTTATATAACAAGATGATGAGCATACCTCTTGATCTTTAGCCATAAAACAGATAAGGGCTTCTTCATCTGAATCAATTGAGTCAGTATCTTCCAAATCTGCAGTTGACTTTTGAGAAGAAGATGGACCTTCTTCCTAATTTTTATCAAACTCTGAAAGAAGAGCTCTAATTCTCTCCTTATCAAATCTTTTCTTCTTTTCCTTTCTGACTTTCTTTTCTTCATCTGTATACTTCTCTGCCTTGGGGTATTCACAATCCTTGATGTAATGTCTTGGCTTTCTGCAGTTGTAACAGAGATAAGTTGAGTTAGGTCCTGTAGATTTTACCTTACCTTCCTCCTTTGGGGTGAACAGCTTCTTCTTGGTCCAATTTCTAAATTTCTTGAGCTGTTTTATAAAAAGAGCCAAGTCTTCCTTATCAGAATCTGCATCTGCAAGGTTGTCAGCTACTAGAGTTGTAACCTTTGCTCTGTCAAGTTCTTTCCTTCTGCTGATGTCAATTCATAAGCCTTCAAATCTGAAAAGAGTTAAAAGGTGGATATCTTAGATAAATCATTTGATTCTTTCATGGCAATCACTTTCATGTCCCACTTTGAAGGTAATCCTTTGAGAACTTTCATGTTCATTTCCCTCTGTGGGTATTCTTTTCCAAGTGAATCTAGCTCATTGAGTATCTCAATGAATCTTGATTCAAACTTTTCAAGAACTTCTCCAGATTTCATTTTAAAGTTCTCAAAATTTTGAACTGCTATCATGAGTTTATTTTCTTTGATTTGGTTAGTTCCTTCACAAAACATTTCCAACTTTTCCCATATATCTTTTGCACTCTTGCAGTTTCTGATCTTGCTGAACACAATTTTATCCAAAGAGTGATACATATTATTCTTTGCAACATTGTCAAGGTTTGACCTTCTCTTGTCATCCTCTGTCCATTTCTTTCTAGGTTTGGGGATGATCTGAGCTAGTCCAGTTGACTGATCAGCAGCAGTTTTAACCTTCTCAATGGTTATAGGACTATCTTCAATGATTGACCACATTTCATCATTGATGGCAGACAAATGTGCTTGCATCCTGATCTTCCATTCATCATAGTCTTCAGTAGAGAACATAGGAACCTTGGACTTCACCATTTTTGGAGCCATGCAAGTATACATGTGTGTTTTTCAAAAATTAAAAGGATCTAGCTAGGTATTGATCAAAGCAGTGACGAGCCAACTGCTCTAATACCACTTTCTGGTCCCATATAAGTGGTAAAGGTCTAGAGAGAGAGTGAATAGACCTTTAAAATAATTTTAAACTTTTTTCTCAAAAGGGATACCATCAGGCAAGATCGCAGCAAGCTAAACCCAAACAAATTATGTGCATACCATCAGAGTATCGGGCACTTCACTAGTGAGTGCCGCGATTTATTGAAACAGTTGTGGAAATTCTATGAGGATGGAAAACTAGCCGACTTTGTAAAGAAGGCTCCAGGAAAAAGACAACGTCCGACAAGACAGGAAGCCTCGTATGATGAAGGAAGCGATGAGGCGGAGAGAGCCCCAAATAGACAAGTAAGAAGGGGTCCACCAGCAAGGCCGACGCATCTGGAGCCGAACCGAGAAATCCTTGTAATCGAAGAGATTGGTTCGGCAGGAGGGATGGTAGATGGCCGTCCAACATCAAAAAGACAGAAGAAAGCAGAAATTCGGGCGGTCAATCAGGTGCAAGAGATGGGGTCCGGATCAAAGGCGGCTACGAAACCAATTGCGGAGTTGACTTTCTCTCAAGCAGATCTTGAAGGGATCCTTACACAGCACAACGACTCCTTGGTTATCAGCGCCAATATCATGAACGCAAGAGTACACCGACTGCTAGTGGATACGGGAGCTTACACAAATATCCTGTTCAAAAAGACACTAGACCAGCTAGGAGATTATGAATCCTACATAGAGGATTGCAATCACAAGATAGTGGGATTCGGAGAAGTTGTGACCGTCCCACTAGGTGTAATAAGGTTGCCGGTAGAACTTGTAGCGCTAGAGGACCCGGAAAGGAGGATGACAAGGTTGTTAGATTTCCTAGTCGTAGATCAACCATCCACCTATAACGGGTTCCTCGGCCGCCCTTTCATTTCTGAATTTAAAGCTGCATGTTCCACTTACTACTATTGTATCAAATTCCCAACTCTCAAGGGTGCAGGTACGGTTAAAGGGGACCAAAAGAAGGCGCGAGAATGCCTATTAACCCTGAAAAAGCCCGTTAACCAAGTGTTAGTGTTTGAAGATCCAACATCACAGCCCTCCACAAGTGGGCCGAGCAATTTGGATAACGCTTCGGTAGACACCGAAATGATGGAAATAGACCAGACACCGGAAGACATGGAGGTGGATAATGCATTCCAGCAAGACCGGTTGAACGAGGAACAAACGGTTAATAACCCAAAAAATCAAGATCAAGATCCTGTGACCGTAGCCAAAGAGAGTGGTGGAATGGAAGCAGCGCCGGAGGATCAGACAGAGGCCTCCGAAGACATTGAGCCCCGGATGGGCTATGAACCTACCCCGGTGGAGATGGAAACGCACCTTGAAGGACCAGTTGATGATCCCCGGTGGAAAGATAAAAAGCGACGCGCCACACCAGTGGAGGAGCTCAGATCCATACAAGTTGATCCAGATAAAGAGGATCTAGAACTCTTTATCGGATCAGAATTGGAAGAACCTTATAGAAGCCGGATGGAGGAATTCCTTCGGTCAAACCTCGATGTGTTTGCATGGTCACACGAGGATATGACCGGCATACCAGTGGAGCACGCATGCCATCGCCTGAATATAGATCCCACGAAGAAGCCTGTCCGCCAGAAGAGGAGAAAATATGGGCCAGACAAGTATGAGGCGTTGACCGGTGAGGTGAAGAAACTTTTGGACAATAAACTCATAAAAGAAGCACTATGTCCTCAATGGGTGGCGAACCCTGTCTTAGTCAGAAAACCAAATGGAACATGGAGATTATGTATAGACTTCACAGATCTTAACGCCGCATGTCCAAAGGATAACTTCCCTCTACCCCACATCGACCAGCTGGTAGACAATACGGCGGGACACGAACTAATGACATTTATGGATGCCTTTGCAGGTTATCACCAGATTGCCATGCACCCCGATGATCAAGAACATACAGCCTTCTATACAAATAAAAATTTATTTTGTTGGAAGAGGATGCCCTTCGGGTTGATCAACGTCGGCGCCACATATCAAAGGTTAGTCAACAAGATGTTTGACCAACACCTTGGTGACACAATGGAGGTCTATGTGGACGACATTGTTGTGAAGAGTCTTAGAAAAGAACACCATCTGGAGCACCTCAAGCAAGCATTCGACATCATGAGGGCGTATAACATGAAGCTTAACCCAAAGAAAAGTAGCTTTGGGGTACAATCCGGCAAATTCCTGGGACATCTCGTAAGTCAATGGGGCATAGAAGTCAACCCATCACAAGTCAAATGTATCCTAGACATGGGTCCACCAAAGGATGTACCGGCAGTTCAAAGACTTACCAGATGTCTCGCGGCACTCAATAGATTTATATCCCGATCTGGGGACAAGAATAGACCCTTCTTCGAGTCTATCAAAGGCAAAGGCACCTGCAAAAGGACCGGGAAGACCAACTACGTATGGACGGATGCTTGCCAAAAGGCGTTCGAAGATATAAAGAGCTACCTCAGTAATCCCCAGATCCTGTCAAAACCGGTGCCGGGAGAAAAGCTATACTTATACCTGGCGGCCTCGGAAGTAGCCATAAGTTCAGCCTTGGTGCGTGCAGAAGGTAAGGCGCATCTGCCAGTGTATTATGTCAGCCAAGTGCTACATGAAGCAGAACTACGATATTCCCCAATGGAAAAATTGGCATATGCATTGGTGATGAGTGTGCGGAAGCTCCGGCCGTATTTCTTCGACCATCAAGTGGAAGTTTTGACAACATTTCCCTTGAGGCAAGTCTTACATAGACCTGATACTGCCGGACGATTGTTAAAATGGTCACTGGAGGTTAGCCAGTATGGTATAACATACGCACCCCGAACAGCGATCAAAGTGCAGGCTCTGGCAGACTTCATAGTAGAGCTAACCTACCCTCAAGATCCGACGAGGGGACGTATTTACCCGTGGCACCTCTATGTAGACGGCTCAGCAACAAGTTCCACAGCCGGAGCGGGTGTCGTTCTGATAAGTCCCGATAAACAGGTGTTTACCTCAGCAATAAGGTTCGATTTCCTAGCAACCAACAATGAAGCCGAATACGAGGCGCTTATTGCAGGCTTGAGACTATCATTAGCGGTGGGGGCAACTAGGCTTCAGATTTTCAGAGATTCGCAGCTAATCATATCTCAAGTCCGAGGAGAGTACGAGGCGAAAGATCGACAAATTATCATTTACCAAAGGATCGTTGCACACCTGATATCAAAGTTTGAACAAGTATACATTGAGCAGATCCCCCGACTAGAGAACACCCAAGCAGATGCTTTAGCCCGGTTAGCCACGAGCACCGGAGAATCAAGCATCTCAGAAGTGGTGGTCACAAAGTTAATTAATCCTTCAACATTTGATTATGTTAATCAAGTGTTGAAGAGGGGGCAACAGATAATCAATAGCCAGCAACAGTCTACCGATGATTGGCGAACACCTATCTGCAAATACCTGTCCAACTGAGAGCAGCCAGGAGACCCATGGGAAGCACAGCGGATTGTGAAACAGGCTGCGAAATACACGATGGTTGAAGGGCAATTATATAAAAGAGGAATTTCACTCCCATTACTCAAATGGCTTTCTTCAGAAGAAGGACAGAAGGTGTTGAAAGAAATCCATGAAGGGATATGTGGAGGACATGCTGGGGGGCAAGCCTTGGCTTACAAAACCATCAGGCAAGGGTATTATTGGCCGACACTGCGAAAGGATGCTATCAGATATGCTAAGAGATGCTTGAAGTGCCAACAATTCGCTCCAAGCATCCACACCCTAGTACAAGAATTGAAGTCAGTATATAGTCCATGGCCATTCGCTAAATGGGGTATCGACTTGATCGGCCCATTCCCTCCCGGGAAGGGAGGGGTAAAATTTGTAGTGGTGGCCGTGGACTATTACACTAAGTGGGCCGAAGCTGAAGCACTAACGACGATAACCCAAGAGAGGATGATAAGCTTTATTTGGAAGAACCTGATATGCAGATTTGGGTTACCACAGTCGATAGTCACGGATAACGGGAGGCAGTTTGACGGAAATAAGTTAAGAGACTTTTGCACATCGTGGAACATCAAGAAACACTACTCCACACCATATCATCCTCAATCAAACGGACAAGTTGAAGCCGTAAATAAAATTTTGAAGCACATCCTAAAGATCAGGTTAGAAGAAAAAAAGGGGAGTTGGGCTGACGAGCTTCCAGAGGTCTTATGGACCTACAGAACGTCTTACAGAACAAGTACCGGGGAGACACCATTCACAATGGCTTTCGGAGTGGAAGCAGTCATCCCAGTAGAGGTCCAGCATCGGACATGGAGGATAATCGAGTACAACGAGGAAGCAAATGAAAATGATATGGCTGTAGAGAGAGACTTGATTGAAGAAATAAGAATCTCGGCAGAAGTGAGAAATGCAGTCTATAAGCGACGAGCCGAGAAATACTACAACTCGCAGGTTAAAGATAGAAAATTCCAAATCGGTGACCTAGTGATGCGAAGGATATTTGCAGTCCCGACTGGAGTATTTGGTTCCAAAATGGGAAGGTCCATTCAAAGTAACAAAAAGTTGGCCGAATGGGACATACGACCTGGAGGATATGCAAGGTAATCCTTCGGCATACACATGGAATGCGACACATCTCAAGAAGTTCTACCAATGAAGACTTATGTAAATTTCTCAAGAAAACCTTGCTTGTCCAACATGTATAGGGGCAAGCAAGTCCATAATAGACGTGGACAAATCTGTAAAGTTATTATTCTATTGAATAAAGAGAATTCCTTTCGAATTGATGTATCAAAAGATGTCTCAAGTTATAAGCTCTAAAGACTTACAAGTCCACAATAAAGGCAAGGTATTGAGACTAACCCTAAGGTTATAACCATTAAAAGGGAGTCCTTACTAATCAATAAGCCTACATCCAAAGAGATGAAAAATAAGGTGTAAATTCGCGATTCCATAAAATGGAAAAGTAAGACGAATCAATTAAAACACCATACATCAAAAAGCGAGCACTAAATAACTAAGACAGAAGTATCAACAGCAGAAGTAAATATAAGCGAAAGCCAATAAAAGAAAAACTGCCAATGCATTAAACGGCAAAAGGTGTTCGGGTACATATAGGGCGCCTTCAAGGGCGAAAAAGCAAAAGTAAGAACGTCTCCAAAGATAATTGAAACAAAAAGAAAGAAACCCATCATATTAATGGTCGCCAGGCTGGTCGCCCACCTGCTCGCCAGCCTGGTCGCCAGTCTGATCGCCTGCCTGGCCGCCCACTTGCTCGCCGGCGCCTGAAGGAGAAAGACCTGGGAGGACCTCGAAAGGAGATAGACCCTCAGTGTCCACCATCGTATCATCTTCAGCATTAATTTGAAGAGGCGGATAGTTTCCACCGATGATCTTAAGTGTCGAAGGCACGACACTTAGGTCGACTCCCATTTCTTCAAGATCCCCGATGTCCACCACCAAACCTTCCTTAAGAGGACGTTCGGTAAGGAAGTCGGTGAACTCCTTCTTCAAAGCCGTCCAGGGGTCCTCGTTCTCACCAACAGCATGGTGATAGGCCCATAGATTCTCGGCAAAGGCATAAACGAAGCCAAAGTCGGAGGACTCGGCTCGAATGTTAGCAACAGCCTCGGTGGTATAGCAGTCAGTATGGGCCGCTTTGTGCTCGGCAAGTTGGGTCTGAGTAGTTTGGAGTTCGTTCTCCAACTCGGTAATCCTCCCCTGAGCCACTCTGTTCTCTTCCAACTGAGCACGCAAGCTCGTCAACTCAGCACGTAAACTCTCAGCCTCAGCGTGGGCCCTCTCAGAATTGGCAAGGGCCGACTTTTCAGCATCCAAAGAGGCCTTGGCTTTGGCCTCTGCTATAGCTACCTTCTTCTTAGCCTCATCTCTCTCTTTCTTCACACTATCTGACAGCACAGCGTAAGCTTTCTCCAAGGTGACGGCTTGCTCAAGGGCGCGCTGAGCACTGAAAAGAGCCCCACTCGTATGATGCATGGCCGTACGGATATTATCCGTCATTGATTGGCGCTGAACGATGTCCTCTTGAGGCTGAGACCAATGCCTAACGGTGGATTTGACGGCAAGGCGAGTAGAACCCTTGAGCTCGTTGAGAGACTTCGGAGGACGGGCGAGTGCGAAATGATGTACAGCTGCGCTCCGGTGTTGGTAGCGTGAGGGATCGTACCTGAGTAAGAATTCAAATAAGTCTAAAACAAGCCTGAAAAATGTTAAGTATAAGTATGCTACAGGTTTGTGGAGTATTACCCTGCTGCTCGATCCTGGTCCCATCCAAGGATCGAGACATCCGACAACTGCCCAACAGTTCGTATGGGGGCAGGAGCTGAGGAAGTGCCAACAGGGGCAGGAAGAGTTGACTCTGGAACCTCGACTCGGCCCGAGCCTCCTGGTGCTGAAGATCTTGTAATTCGGGATCTCTTGGCAACCTCACCCTCACGCTCAATGAGTGAACCATCTCCTCGGAGCACTCGCCGGGTGCCACCGCTTGGAGAACTACTCGGGGCTTGACGATCCTCGGTACGAGGAGCCCGAGGGGCAGCAGATCGAGTGTTTGGCCCAGGACCACCAGTCTTCTTGGTAGTCTTAGCAGCAATTTGAGCGGCTAACACCACGGATGGAGGATCCCTCTTGGTACGCGTCATCCCAAATTTCTGGTTTAAAGTCTTGAAAGATGGAGGGATGGCGATGGACACTTCAGGAACTGCAAGCATGAAGAGACAAAAAGAGTTAGAAAATTTTTTTCATGAAAGATAAGGAATACTGAACAAGGAATCAAAATAGATGTACCTGGGGGACGAACAACCTGAGCTCGTAGATGGTGAGGAGTGGTAATTAACCCCGAGGCAACGCGGTAACTGAATTTGTTCAAGTAATCAAAAGTTTTGTCCTTCTTGTTCCGACGGCAAACAAGAATGCAGGTAAACTTGAACTCCTCAGACAAGCTCGTCTTCTTCCAGCGCTGAGGGATCAAGCCTGCAATACAAAGGAACGAAGACATCAGACACAATATCAAAAAAAGAATTTAAGGTTCAAAGCATGTAAACAAGTCCTACGCTGCAACTCGCCAAACTCAGTAGGGGTCATAATTCGTCCCCCAAGACCCTCATTGTTGTCAGGAGCCCGCCAGTCACCGCCGATGAAAAAGAATTGTTCCTTTCAGTCTCTCACTTTGTTTGGCAGTCCCTAGAGGATCTTCATGTCACTCCTCGCCTTAAGGTAATAATAGCCTTGGCCCTCCTCAGAGCACTTGCTAAGGCAGAGGGTGTAATTCACCTCTTGAGGAGTCAGGCGATCCTTGTACTTCTCCAAGGTAAAAACCGTGCATAGCGATATCAGGTACGTCCACGTGTTGGGGGTTAGCTGGGTGATCGCTAAACCCGTTGTCTCCAAAAAACGCCTGATAAGAGGGTGTAAGGGTAACGTCACACCAGCAGCCAACGTATGCACGTTTATGGCCGTCAATCCTTCCGGAGGGCGGTCAGCTCTTTCTTTCTCCCGGGGAGCATACATAGTAACGTCACAAGGAATATGATATTCTTTCCGGATATGGTCAAGATCGTCTTCATCAATAACGCTCACTATGGTATTCGCCTTAAAGGGTGTGCGATCATCTCTTTCAAGTTCCCGATATTACCGAGGCGGTGTCGGGAAGTCAGCAGCATACCGCTCATAGTACGCTCTCCAATCGAACTCCTGTGCAATGCCTTCAGGGATGGACCTCTCAGACATATGCGGTTGGGGGAAGCTAACAGACTCGAACTACTCAGTGATGGAGTCGTCGCTATCGCCACTGCTGGAGAGTATTTCTACGTCCTCCACATCATCCCCCTCTGGGCGAGCAATGGGCTGCTCGATTTCTTGCTCGCCCAGTTGCTCGCCGGTATGCTCGCAAGGGTGCTCGCCCGCCTCCACAATGGCCTGCTCGCCTTCTCTCGCCAAAAACCGATTGACTTCCTCAACCGCGGAATCAGACCCCGCCAGATGGACCGAGGACAAGCCCGCAATCGGGCCACCTTCCTCTACATTCTCCACCATGGGCCGTTTGTCTGGATTCCGGTGAGAAATCGTCCGGCTCGAGGATGACGACATGGATTCAGGAAGAAAGAGGAAAAGACAGGGTTGACCCTAGGGTGTGATTAACTAAGGATGGTGGGCGTCGTCAACAAAATCCCAATCAGAAATTCCGGCAAACAAGTATATAAAGTAGATATGCAAAAATTAAAAGAAAATAAAGGTAATGTGAAGAAAAGATGAAAGGAATTGAGAAACTACCTGGAATGTTGAGTCGCAAAACCGTTCACCGGAATGAGTGAAGATCGCTAAAGTCGTCGGAAAAAGATCAGAGATCGGAGCGCCGGAAATTTTCAGAGAATAAGGGTAAATGAAGAGGAAGATGAATAGTGGCTAAGAAACCCTATTTATATGTTCGGGTCAAAGTGAAAGAGGGAAAAGAATTTCAGGGACCAAGTTGCAAAACATTTGAAAAGTTTCTGAAAAGGCACGTCTTTTCATGCGACTGATTGGCGCATGAAACGAGGAGGCGCCTCGTTTTCAGGGGGGTTGCCTTAAATGCTGAGGAGAGAGAGAGCGAGCAGGAGGGCGAGCTCCGGGGCGAGCACCACGTTACTCGCTAAGCTTCTCGCCCAGTTGCTCGCCCAGTTGCTTACTAACATAATGAAAGATCAATTCCAGCATACTTTGATGTCAAATCAAAATATATACTGGGGGGCAAATGTTGACAAAAGGATCTAAGCTTGAGATAAGCTTGAGGATTAGAGAAGAACCAAGTATAAACAGGCAAGAAGGTATAAGCTGCTCGCCTATGTGCTCGCCAGGCTGCTCGCCCACGTGCTCGCTCGAGGTTAGAAGTGTCAAAGCAACAAGCCTACGTGGCCTTTTCCCAGTTGCTCGCACCAATACTCGCTGTGCTGCTCGTCATATTGATCGCCCGAGGCTCCGAGTACAACCAAGTAACAAGTCTATGAAGCCAGGACTATGTTGCTCGCCTTGATGCTCGCCCACCTGCTCGCCCCGATGGTCGCCTTTAGCCTGGATATAACAAGGCAGCAAGTTTAGAAGATAAGCCCATGCTGCTCGCCGAAATGCTCGCCCCCTTGCTCGCCACATTGTCCGTCTCTCCTTCAAGGGAAAGAAGACACAAGATGTCCAAAGAACCTATATGAAAGGTCCGGATCGTTGAAGGCTAGAGTTAGTGGGGCAAAGCTTGGAAGGGGTGACAAGTGGAGGACACTTGTCACCCCCACAAGCCATATGGCTTAAAAAGATGCCACCTTACCCTTAGAGGGGTATAAATAAGAGGAAAAACCTCATTTGTAAGGATCGAATTTCCAATATACAAGAAATACATTACACAATTTCTCTCTCTACTTTTCCAATTATAATTCCTATTACTAATCCAAATTACATCTTTAGATTATTGTTTGAGTGATTTTCTACGTATAAATTAGCCACATAAATCTTTCGGTTACATAAATTGCTCAACAGATATATCTACACAAAGTAGAATACAAGTGATATAGTGTGAGGGAACAACAACAAAAATGTGATTCTTTCTAAGAAACCCTAACCATCTATCCTATGAATCAAAAAGAAAGATAAAATGGATAAGCTCTCTCAGAATATTTGTTGGTTGTAGACTTGCTTAGAGTGAATGTTTGCTTGCTCAGGTTGTTGTTGTTGTTGCCTCTAAATTCTTCTTCTACTCATAGTGGAAGAGGTGTGTCTTATCCGTTAGAAATTCGTTTGAATTCTGGATAAGACTCTTCTTTCTCTCTATAAATCCCACATGTGTGAGGTGGTCCTCCTCCTTCGCACATAGTACTGATAGTACTATTTATCTTTATCTTCAAAATTCTGGTTCATCTTCGAATTAGTGAGTGCATAATTGCTTCCCTAATTTGAGTTATAAGGGTCTTGATAATTCTTCTTAAAATAAACTTGTACTTTTAATCTTCAAATGGTCTTCTCAGTTGTAAGCTTTTTTGAACTTTACAGCTTCAATCCTACAAATTTGAATTCGACTGTAGAAACAACTTTATAGCTGCAAGGTCTTGTCCTGCTGTAGGTTTAACAACTTAACAACGGTAAACTTTCCTTTTCAAACTGTAAATTCCTTAGCTTTCTAAATTCTAACCATATAATAAAGAGTATGTTTTGCACACATCAAAATATAATCAATCAAGATACTAACATGATGGCTCAATATTATAAGGATAGTTAATTTTATGAAAATTAATATTTTTTTGTGTGCAAAATAATACTTTCTCCATTCATTTTTAATTTTCTTATTTAATGTTTTTAATAGAATTTTTTTATAATATTTTAATGAATAAAATAATTTTTATTTTATATTATTAATCAATTTAAGAGAATAAAATTATAGAACTATGTTTTTATGTATAATTATTAATGAAATATTAATTTAAAAAATAAAAAATATTAAAATATCAAATAGAAAAAAAAAAATGGGGACGAGAGACTACTGGCAATACAGAGGAGTGGTCAGTACGTAAGTCTCTCCATGTGTGTCCACAAATGACAATCATGATTTCGCAATTGCTTACGTATGTATGAATGAGTCCAACTTTTCGGGCCTAATTTTATTTAGGTCATCTAAATTTGAACCCTGCTCCTCTTTTAACAAAAGAAAAGGAAAAACAAAATATTTACTTGGATATGAATTATACGTCTATGGAAAAGAATTTGTGGATCAAACTCACTCGCATATCAAAATCAAGTCCAATAGAATCATACATACAACTTTGTTTGCTTCTTAGTTTTATTTATGTTCTTATATATAGTTACATTAAATAATAGTACAATAATATAAAACATACGATGCTACATTCTTATTGAGATAGGCAAATAGCATATATAGTCCCTATTATCTGATTTGACCCGATTGACATATGAATTATTTAGGCATGCCCATTTTTTAAATCAGCAAAATTTCTTGTTTCATATATTTTGAAGTATTGCACAGTGTAATACTCTTTCCATCAATAGAAATTTGCAATGGAGAAAACACGTAAATTAAAAAAAATAGAATAAAATAAAAAGAGTAGTGTTTTGAGGGAATTTTTGGTAAAATTTTATGTGATAAGATCTTAGTTAGATTGAGTGTAATGTGGGTTCAAAGAATGAAAAAATAATAACAAATTTTGTAAATATGTAAATATTAATCTGATGGTAGAGTTTATGAAATAATAATTTTTTTTTTTGGATTTGCAAATTCTTATGAGACGTTCTAAAAAAGAAAGTCTGCGCAAGTTTTTTATGGGACGGGTGAAGTATTTATTACATATATTAAATGGACTGATTCTAATTTTATAGGATCAATTCCAATTAATTTTGGATTAAATGTGTTAGGGTCTTGTTTTATTTATATTTAACGGATTTCTGCTTAGTTTAGAACTAACCATAACACTAAAGCGAATTTTGAAATAAATGGGGCAAAAACAAGCTACATCACAAAATAATAATAGTAATAAATACTTGATGATTTTTGAATTCCTGACATCAAGAGAACACACTCTTGACTTTCAAGTTCTCACAACTAGATCAATTTGCAAATTTAATATGATCTAATATATATAAATAAAAACTTACGCACGTAGAATGAACTTAATTTGCTTCAAATTTCATTTTTCATTTAAATAAATAAATAAATTGTACCACGTAAATATATATATATATATATATACCAAACACTTATATAAAAAAATTTACGTAGAAATTTCTAAAAATAAATTTAAAAAAAAATATTAAATAGATGCGCATGCCCTTCGCGTTCCAGACAAACTACATGGGTATATGCATGCCGGCGGCCAAACATTCTAATTTCACAGGTATATGCATGCGGTCAGTGACTTAGTAGTATGTTGTGTTGCTTGTTGTTTTCTTTTTTTAATTTTAACCACATAATTTTTTTTAATTTATATGTTAGTTAATAAATAAATAAATAATATTATATTATAAATTTAAAATTTTCCTTTTAGACTGTATTACTATATAGGCACATGTGTGTTACTGAA
>JAPKLY010000177.1:25840-35858 GCA_026898435.1 Prunella vulgaris
TTTCCTTTTAGACTGTATTACTATATAGGCACATGTGTGTTACTGAAAAATAAAATTTGTGTTACTATCATATTAAATATTGAGATTTTATATATAATCATTTATTTTTATAGAATAAATAATTTTTCATATAATAAAAAAGTAAAATGTATGTTACTATAAAAAAATATTATTTTTTCACAAATATTTATTTATTATTGTAGAAATAATTATTTTTTCATATAATAACACATAAAACTGTAAAAAAAAATTGTTATTACATGAATCGATATACCTAGATTTCAAGATATAATGATTAAATTAAAAAATAAATATTTATTCTTATAAAAATATATTTTATTTTTACAGTAACATATATTTGTCCATATAGTAACACACATTTGTCTATATAGGAGTAACACAAAATGAGAAACTAATGTGTGTTACTATTAGAGCAAATGTATGTTACTATCATATAAAATGTTATTCTTTTTACATATATTCATTTATTTTTATTGAATAAATATTTTTATATAATATAAAGAGTAAATGTGTATTACTATAAGAATAATTATTAGTTTTTCACAAATATATTATTTATTTTTATAGAAATAATTATTTTGTCATATAACAACACATATAAAATAGTAAAAAATGTATTGCTACATGATTCAATATACCTAGATTCTAAAAGGATGATGAATAAATAAGAAACACTTATTTATTCTTATAAAAACTCATTTTGTCCTTATAGTAACATATGTTTGCTCATATAGTAACACAAAATAAGAAGCAAATGTGTGTTACAATTAGAGTAAATGTATGTTACTATCATATAAAATGTTATTCTTTTCACATATATTCATGTACTTTTATAGAATAAACATTTTTATATAATATAAAGAGTAAAATGTGTGTTACTATAAGAATAAATATTAGTTTTTCACAAATATATTATTTATTTTTATAGAATTTAATTATTTTTCATATAATAACACATATAAAATAGTAAAAAGTGTATTTGTACATGATTCAATATACCTAAATTTTAAAGGGGTGATCAATAAATAAAAAGAACATATTTATTTTTATAAAATCTCATTTTTTTCTTACAGTAACACAAATTGTGGAGTAAATTATGTTACAATTAGAGTAAATGTGTGTTACTGTAAAATCAAATCGTGTGTTACTATATTTATTTGAATTTTATCAAATCAATACATAATTTTCAAATAAATAAAAATATAAAATAAACTAAAAAAAAGAATTGTAATGAACTTGGGCACCAGCGTACTTTGTAAACCTAATATATTGTGAGCAACCCACAATATTTATTTCATCACAATCCATGTAAGATTAATCAATTGTAGGCCGCATACCCGCCAGGTTATTAACCAGCAAAAAATCCTATTAAGCCATTAACGAAAATTGTCAGGGGCGTGATTGTCAATTTCTTTTCTTTAATTTATTTTTAGAAAGATTTCTACCGTAGAAATTTCTACGCAAGTGTTGCTCTCTCTATATATATATATATATATATCAAAAAAATATCTATAAATAAAATTTATATTATGGATAGCATTAGTTGTATAATTCTTATTAATATAATAAAATGTACTTATAAATACCATTAGTTGTAATTATGTTATGAGACACACTTATGTGAAACGTTTTACGGTGTGAAACATATTATATATATAATTCGTGGATCATTGACCTGGTAGGGTTGAATTTGGGCAATTTTCTCAAAATCTTGTGCAAAAAAGTATCAGATTTTTGGATGATTTACGTATAGATTCAAGAAAGTTACTATATTTACAAATAGGTTCAAAATATTTGCACAGAAACACATTTTTTTTCTGCACGGAAGCATTTTTTTTTCTGCACAGCACCTATTTGTAAATATAGTAACTTTTTTGAACTTATATGTAAGTCAATGCGTTTTAAAATCAAACTAAATATATTTTTTTAACATATATATCACTTATTTTTGTAGAAATAACATTTTCATACAAAATAAGTGCAACATGTGTGTTATTATAAGAAAAAACATTACCTTTTCATAAATATATATTTATTTGTATAGAAATAATTATTTAAACTTATAATAACACATATAAAATAGTAAAAAGTGTGTTACTAGATGAATAAATATATCTAGCTCTTAAGGGATAATGATTAATTTAAAAAAAAAACACATATTTGTTCTTAAGAAAAAATATTTTATCCTACAGTAACACATATTTGCCCTATGTAACACAAACTGAGGAGCAAATATGTGTTAATATTAGAGCAAATATGTGTTACTATTAGAGCAAATGTGTGTATAATCTTATGCAATGTTGTTATTTACATATATTCATTTATTTTTATCGAATAGTTTTTCACATAATATAAGAGCAAAATATGTGCTACTATAAGAAAAATACTCCATCTGTCCACCAAATTATTTCCTACTTTCCTTTTTTGTTTGTCCACAAAATTTTTTCCCATTTCTTTATTTGGAAACAACCTACACTCACAATAAAATTTTGGGCCCCACAATACTCCAACTTTTTTCTTACTTTATCTATCATTTCAAAATATTACTACTTTTCATTAAATCTCGTGCCCACAAAGAAATGGGAAAAAGATTCATGGACAGATGGAGTATTAGTTTTTCATAAATATTTATTTATTTGTATAAAAATAATTATATTTTTATATAATAACACATCTAAAATTGTAAAAAAAAAAAGTGTGTTTCAATATACCTAGATTTAAAGGGATGATGATTAAATTAAAAAAACACATATTTATTCTTATAAAAGTATATTTTGTCTTAGAGTAACACGCATTTGCCCATGTAGTAACACCCATTTGCCTATATAGTAACACAAACTGGAGAGCAAATGTGTGTTACAATTAGAGCAAAATGTGTGTTATTATCTTATGAAATGTTGTTATTTTATATATATTCATTATTTTTATAACATAAATGGTTTTTTCCATTTCCATTGTATAAGAGCAAAATGTGTGTTATTATAACAAAATATATTAGTTTTTCATAAATAGTTACGAAAAAAATAAATATTTATAAAAGACCATATTTTTTCTTATAATAACACACATTTTGCTTTTATAATAACACATATTTTTCTATTAGATTGTTTGAAAAAAATTTATTTTTATAAAAATAAATCAATATATTCAAAAAACCAACATTTAATTTGATTGTGACACGCATTTTACCTAATAGTAACATGCATTTGTCCAAATAATATCATATCTATGAGCGAAAAACTCAGAAATTACAGCTACGTGAATTTTGGAAACTATTTTGTCTTACATTATAGCTTCAATTAATATATTTTGAACTATTTTATACTCCCTCCGTCCCGTAGGAATTTGCACCCTACGGGACGGCACATTTTTTAAGGAAAATGTGTTTTATATATAAAATAGTGGCATATGGGTAAATATGTGTATAGGTTTGTGAGTGGCACGTAAATCAATATTTTCTTTTTTAGTAGTGTGTAAATTTGTGTGAGACATCCAAATAAGAAAAGTGTGCAAATTCCTATGGGACATAGGGAGTACTGTATATAAGTTTTATGAAAGTCCTATATGTATATATATATAATACATTGGACACGCATATACATGATAAACTTTGACCACTATATCTGACTCTTGTGTACTACTGCAGATCTTGCATGAGTAGCACAAAAATACTAACTATTCAACTTTATTCAAAGTTTGAAATAATTTTAAATTCAAGGATTGGTGCTTGGCTACATTGCTAGGAAATGATAACCGATATAGTGCAAAAACTCACATGTCAAAATTGGTCGGATGGTCATGGTTTATATCTCCGAAACATTTATCTGTTGGAGCATTAATATATACATTAAAAAATTATTATATTTATATATTAGTTCATGTGTAGAAGTATAATATTTTTTATATTGAAACATATTTTTTTTGCACAAACTAATTTAAAATTAGGGAAAATATACATTTTTGTCCTATAAGTTTCGTTGACTTTGGTTTTCGTCCTCTTAAGTTTTGAATTTTGGTTTTCGTCCTTTAATTTACCAAAACTTATGATTTTCGTCCTCTAACCTCTTATAACCGGTGACAAAGCCGGTAATACACATGTGGATTTATTTTTTCTTTTTTTTAAAGCAAAATACTGATGTGGAGTTATTTGTAGGAAATTAGTTCTTGAGGGTTAAAATATATTATTAACCGTAAATTTCCTCCCAAATAAAAACCCTAGTTGATCAAATCCCTCCCAAATCAAAGCCAAAAGTCGATCAGGCCGCTCAGATAACCCTCCTAAATAGATAGCGTAGATCGATATTATACAAATATTGGACATCATATTCAGAAATTAATTTGGCCAGAAGATTCTATGGATGCAAGTACTGGACAGTAAGATTTTATTTTCCTTCATGTTCGAATTTTTGAAGTAGCGTACAATGAATTTTGGGCTGAATCCTCTTTTCGAATTTTTCTCTTAATTTCCAGCGTGAGGGTAATGGATGCAAATTCTTTGATTGGATGGACTCTCCGATCCCTCCAAGAGTAAAAACTATAATATCAGAATTGAGAGTGCAGAAGCAAGAATCGAAAGTTCAAAATGAAAATCTGAAACATGGAATAGGACGATTGCAGTTAGCTTTAATTGCATCTTGTTGTATAAATTTTAGCAATGTGGTTAATTTAGCAACTGATGTATTGTTGTTCTTTTGTTTTGGTGTCATTTGTACCTCTATTATGGTGTATTATTGTTGTTCTGAATAGATAATGAATGGTGTATTGTTGTTTGTTTAAATCAAACTATCAACATTTTGCAAAACAGAGCATATATTGAATTGAGTTTAAATGCATATAAATTGTCAATTGAGTTTGTAAAAGCATAAAAATTGTCAATTGAGTTTGAAAGCATACGAATTGAACCTTGATGATATTTAAATTGTTAATTGAATTTGAAAGCAAATACACATATGTTGAATTGAGTCTGGTTTTTAGAATCTGTTAACCAAAACTTCATTTTTAATTTATGAATTTGAAAGCATATACTTTGGTTTTTAGAATCTGTTAACCAAAAAAAGAAACATATTTTAGAGTCTGGTTTTTAGAATTTGTGAAGTGAAACTTTGTTTCAGGTTTTATGAATTTCTAAAGCAATGTAAAGCACAATAACAATATGAAACCTGGTAAATTGCTCATCTTCACATAATAACAATATGAAACCTGGGTAAAGCACAATTTCCTAAACAATATAAACCTGTGTAAATTAGTCATCTTCACACAAGATGAGCTTGAAGGTCTCAATGACAATATAAATCAGTATAAAGCATTGTAATCTATTAAAGGTCTCTCAATCATGCAAAAGAAGAAAGATAATCCATTAAAACTTACTGCATAATGTTCATCAAATTCATAACCATAATAATTTAAACAAAAAATTCAAGTACTAAAGGGTGTTCAAAAGTCACACCATCATTTACAAGTTAATGGTGTTCCAATAATTTTTCAAAAGCACACCATCACCACTTCACAACCATAAAAACTACATTGTTTTTGCAAAAAAGATGATCAAAAGTTCTTGCTACTGTCTGCCCCATCACAATCTCTAATTTCCCTTATCCTTGTTGTTGCCATTGTCCTTTCTCTTCTTTCCAGCTACAAAAGAATATATGTTTGAGCCCAAGATAAAATTCTTCCCACCCTTCTTGAACACTTGATTGTTACCTTGATCTTCTTTCATTTGCATGAGTTGTTGAGTAGTAGAAAGAGACATGGGTTGGGGTGGTTGTTACATAACCAAAGAACACAACAGCTTTAACCAAAGAACACAATTTTAGACAACCAAATAACACAAATTCCAATGTGTTTCTTTTTTTTTTCCTTTTGTGTTGCAGTGTGCAGAGAGGAGGAGTTATACACAGAAACACAGTAATAGTTTTAAGAAAAAGTAACCCTTTTTTATGGAAAATTGCTACACAGAGAGGGGGAGTACAATACATCATCATGACTCAATGAAATTATTCCAATTCTCCTCACTTTAACAGCTTGTGCAACCACCAATTTATTCATAATTATACCACTGAAATTAAACTTTAATTCACTCATAATGTTAATTCGTGAACTCTACCACTGAAGTTGAACTCCAAAAAAAAAAGAACAATTTAACATGAACTCCAGTTCAGTAATTAATAGGGAAATACCTGCTCATTTTCAGATTCATTTGGTGCTGAATTATCGATTACTTGACTTAACTCTTGTAGGTATTCATCACCAAAAAAATCAGCTACAAAAAAGAGACTTACTCATCAGATCCTCATTAATATATTGATCCATTAAAACTAATAAAAGCATTAAAACTAATAAAATCACCTAAATTAGCTTGAGGAGCTTGACCAGCTTGAGGAGGTTGAGTAGTTTCAGTTGGAGCCACTTGAGTATTAGCTTTGCAACTTCTCCGATTGTGTCCATCTTGGTGGCATTTGCTACACTTCAAAGAGGATTGATTTCTCTTTGCCCTCTGTGAATTAGTGGTAGGCCTACCCCTGGGCCTCTTCTTTTGCTTCTCCACTGGTTCATCAGGCTCCCTCCTTCGAGCTTTTGGTGGCCTACCAGCCTGCCTCCCAATCAAAGGTGGCAGCAAAGTATTCAATCCAGTGGATGTCCATTCTCCTCTCCCATTACATGGAGTAATGGTTTAGTCATACACCATTTTGTAAGTGGTTACCCTTAAAAAAGAAATGCATGACTTTAAAAGCAGCAAAAAAAGACAAGGGACATAAACATAAATTTATTGTGTTCAAAATTAAATATACCTGTAACAAGCATCTGTGTAATCCTCTGGTCTTTTGCCTTCACAATAGATAGCTCTAATAGCATGTACACATGGGATTCCTGTCAAGTCCCATTTTCTACAACCACATGTGGATTTCTCAAAATCCACACTATATGCAGAACCATCATATCCTCTCACAAGGTAAAGAGTTTCACTGGCTTTTACAGGAACCCAAGATCCAATTTTTTTCACTGACTCTAGTATTTCCTTTTGAATCTTTGGACACAACATCCCCTTCCACTTCTTTCCTTTATAAAGATTGATTCTATTCTTAGCAATTCTCCTCATCAAATGCTCCATAAGACATTCCATCATACTGAGAACTGGCAACTCCCTTCCAGGTAAGATGCTACTATTGTATGATTCACACATATTGTTCATCACCATGTCACACTTAGGAACTTCATTGAAATGTGACCTACTCCAATGCTCTGGAGGCTTATCAGCTAACCAGTTAACAGCTGTCTCACTTAACTCTCTCATGTCATTCATTCTTTGCAAAAATTGAGCTTTTGTTGTGGCTTTAGCAGCTTTATACAGTGCTAATTTGAAAGACTGGCCTCTGAAGCCTGCATTCCTGAAATTACTGTGTAAATGTCTTACACAGTACCTATGAGAAGACCTAGGGAAGATTTTGTTGAAAGCCTGTATAAGGCCTTTTTACTTATCAGAGATAAATGTCCAAATTGAATCATTCTCAATTTCTAGGTCTGTCTTCAATAGTTCCAAGAACCACTCCCATGTGTCACCATTTTCCTTACTCACTAAAGCATAGGCAATAGGGTAGAGATTATTGTTTGGATCCACTCCAACAGCTGACAACAAGATACCCTTATGTGGCCCCTTAAGATGACACCCATCCACCCCAACTAATGATCTATAGCCAGTAAGAAAACCCTCTTTCAATGGCCCCAAACATATATACATCCTATCAAACCTATGCTCACTAGAAGAATCGTCAACCCCTATTACTACAGTGGATCTAGGATTAGCTCTTCTAATCTCTTGGGCATAATCCCACAACATCTTATATTGCTCATCCACATCATCATTGGTATCAGCAAGGGCTAATTTCTTACACCTATAAGCTTGATTAGCTGTAATGTTTACCCCCAATTCATAAGAGATGTCATTCATAAAATGGGTCACTTTTTTCTTAGGATCATTCTGGAATTGATACCCATACCTTCCATTCAAGTATCTAGACTTCACACTCTTGATATGATAAGACTCTGCACAAGTATGTATAGGGTTATATGTTCTAATTTGAAAGGTCAACTCACCAGGTATGTTCAAAGCATGCATTTTCCACTCACAATCAGCTTCCTTACACTTAGCATGCACTCTAGTCTTATCATTTTTTGTTATAACTATTGATCTTTTGTTTATTATAGCCCCTGAGTGCACAGCATCAATGACTTCTTTTTTGGTGCTAAAGATCATGTTCAAACAAATGTTAGGGTCATAAACTCTCATAGGCTTATAAACAGGAAATTTGTGACCCTTGTTCTCGAAATCAGAATCCTTAGAGCTATCTTAATTATCTCCACTTACTGCAACATTCTCATCCCCAGAATCATCATCCCACAATTCCTTTTCACTAGTACTGTCAACCTCATTATCATCTACCCCTTCACTCTCATCTTCACTGCCCTCATCCCTCACATCATCACTATCAAAGACAAAGTCACTATCCTCAGATTTATCATCAGTCTCATCCTTTTCTTTCTCAGAATCACCACTCTCTTCACTCACAATGAAAATCTCTAACTCTAAACCCAAGCTAATTTCCTTAGTGGAATTTTGTTGGAAATCAGTTTCAGTTAGAAGTTTGACTAGCTTGCCCTCATCATTTCTTACATACAAATTAGAGAATGGAGTAATCGCCATATATCTTGAGAATTCCTTTAATATTTGCATTATAAACTGATGTTTTTTAACAAAGTCAAACTTAGATGTCCTCCCACCCATATAATCACCACCATCGGATATAAATCCCCCATTGTGAAGGCATAGAGTAAATAAATGAGCATTTGCATCTAAAAATTAAAAAAAAAGAACAAATCACGGCAGTTGTTCTTAGATAGCTTCAGATTCCAAAGGAGATAAATGAAGATGTGACAGAAGAACACAATAACTATTTGATTAACAATGATAAAAAAATGAAACAATCGATCACAGATATTACTAATTTTTACCACAATTTTGGGTTAAAGAACAAAAATCTATTTCTCATCCACCATTCTTAGAAACAAAGGATGAACAAGAGAAGGTTTGCAGTAAATTAGCGTTAAGAAACACAGGCTAAATTGCATTAAATTCTATCAAGGAAAAAACATCAATTTGGTCCAAGAACTCAACAATCCTCACATTTGCACCAAAATTTAAACACCCCCTCAAATCCTTAACCAAACAAAGAGGAGGAAAAAGATTCAAACTTAACAGAGCAATCCAGAATGCATAAGAACCAAAAGCCCAAGAAAGAAGATAAAGAAAAATAAAAGGAAATTCTCATTCTGCAAGAAAAATCAACCAAAAACTATGTCGAACTAACAGATCCCATCAAACCCCATCAATTAATTATCAAAATTTTCATCGAAATCCAAGAACAATACCTTAATTTAATGATTTCACCATTACATATCAACAACAGCCACAATTTCTAAAGAAATCCATAAAAAGAACACAAACTGTAAAGACGAGCAGAAAAGCAACTTTTTTAAGCAGTAAAAGAGAAGAAAATGAGTCTAAATACGAACCTAGCAAGAAATGAGGTCAGAGGGAACTTTTCATTAAAAAAGTGTTTTCCACCATTTAATTGGAATTCTGAACAATTTCCACCATTAAAAAAGTGACTGTGCTGGTGCGTGAGATTAAAAATGTTTTAGAGAAGTGTTGTTAAAAATGTCGAGAACATAAAAGACAACACTACACAGCGGAAGACTTAAACGCACACTTTTGCAAAGGGATATCAAAATTTTCATAGGCTATACAAAATGTATAGACTATGCTGCTTCATTAGCAGGAAAACTTCACTATAACTTGTAGTGAGATAAATACAAGGTTTACACAAGAAACCTAAATTCAAGGCCGCGCAAGACCTACACAAGATCGCACAAGGATCTAAACAAGACCTATAAGAATAGACCTAAACAAAACCTAACACGTCTACGTTCAGCCGAACGGATT
>JAPKLY010000177.1:35868-83717 GCA_026898435.1 Prunella vulgaris
GAATCAACTTCAGTAACAAAAGAAATGTTTTTAGAACTAGAAGCATCATTTTTCAAATCAACAACCTTTTTATCAGAATTAACTACATCTCTTTGCTCAAAATTCATCTCATAAATTTTTAAAATACTAATCAATTCATTAAGACTTATAAGATCAGTGTTTTTGGCTTCTTCAATAGCACAAAATTTTGCATCAAAACGTTTTGGTACGGTTCTTAAAACCTTATGGACTAATCTTGTATTAGAGATAGGTTCACCCAATGAATGTGATTCATTAGAAATCTCAGTGATCCTTTCACTATACGAAGATATATCCTCATCATCTTTCATTTTAAGATTTTCAAATTTTGTACCTAACATTCTAAGCTTTGTTCTACGAACACTCTCAGAACCTTCGCAATGTTCTCGCAAACGGTCCCAAGCATCTTTTGCTGACACACAATTCGAAATGGTCTTAAACATACATACATCAGTTGATGTAAATATTGCATTAAGGGCTTTCAAATTGTAGTTAGCAACCGTTACCTCATCATTTGTCCAATCGATTTCTCGTTTGACACGGGCTTCATTATCATCATCGGCTGGAAGTAGAGGCTGAGTCCAACCATATAGTACACTCCTCCATGCTCTTTCATCAAGAGACTTGATATACATCCTCGTCTTTGGTTTCAAATATGAATAATTGGATCCATCTAAGATAGGAGGTTTCAGTGCGGGAGTTATTGGATATTCCATTACAAAAATACACAAACACAGGATCTTAAACTAAATGTGTCTAGTTTGTGGCTCTGATGCCACTTGACTGTGCTGGTGCGTGAGATTAAAAATGTTTTAGAGAAGTGTTGTTAAAAATGTCGAGAACATAAAAGACAACACTACACAGCAGAAGACTTAAACGCACACTTTTGCAAAGGGATATCAAAATTTTCATAGGCTATACAAAATGTATAGACTATGCTGCTTCATTAGCAGGAAAACTTCACTATAACTTTTAGTGAGATAAATACAAGGTTTACACAAGAAACCTAAATTCAAGGCCGCGCAAGACCTACACAAGATCGCACAAGGATCTAAACAAGACCTATAAGAATAGACCTAAACAAAACCTAACACGTCTACATTCACCCGAACTGATTGTTAGATCAAACAATGAATGTTGTGAACAATGCCGAGATTAATGTTCCCAACATTCTGATGAACCGTGTATAACCTAGAATCTAGTGAATGACACATGATCCGTTCAACTCTAAATTACACTTTTAGGTCATACAAAAAATAATGAAATGGTGCTCTATTTATAGATGTGATAATTGAGCTCTCCACTCCACAATGAAGCCAAGTAGTGGGCTTCAAAATAACCACCCATGATTGATAACTTCCAAGTTAGTGGATATTCCTCTACTCAAGCTATGGAACCGCCTGACATTTCTGGAACCTTCTGGGACCTTCACGTCTTCAACTGCCATGCCTAGACAAATAACATAACATGGAAAAATCATTAGGAAAGTTAGTAGAAAGGGCAAATTCTGATGTTGTCTATAATGATGGCAATACATTGCATAACATTTTTCGTCAACATCAACAAAAAGTATTTTCCACCATTTAAAAATTTAAACGGACCATATATATTGACTACACATTATTTTAATCACAAACAGAGAACAAAGGAATCTTGAACACATACTTTATTTAGAAAAAAGAACAATTTTCTATTAAATAAACACGCTTATACCTACATATTAAATACACTTACCATATTGAGGTGGAGGATCACCATATTTTGCAGGATCCCTCAGTCTCATCTTAAGATTCAACAAACGGAAGCACTCTACGCTATCTATTTGGGAGGGTTATCTGAGCCGCTTGATCGACTTTGGGCTTTGATTTGGAAGGGATTTGATAAACTAGGGTTTTGATTTTGGAGGGAATTTAAGGTTAATAATGTATATTAACCCTCAAGACCTAGTTCCCTCCGAATAACTCCACGTCAGTATTTTGCCTTAAAAAAAATAAAAAATAAATCCACATGTGTATTACCGGCTTTGTGATCGGTTATAAGAGGTTAGAGGACTAAAACCATAAGTTTTGGTAAGTTAAAGGACGAAAACCAAAATTCATAACTTAAGAGGACGAAAGCCAAAGTCAACGAAACTTATAGGAAAAAAATGTAAATTTTCCCTTAAAATTAGTACTCTCTCCGTCCCACTATAAGTTGCTCATATTGTCATTTTCGTCTGTCTCACTATGTGTTGCTCATTGTTTTTTTACCTTTTTTGGAAACTACTACTCACTTCTTTATTACTCCCTCTGTCCCATAGGAATTTGCACACTTTCCTTATTTGGACGTCCCACACAAATTTGCACACTACCTAAAAAGGAAACATTGATTTACGTGCACACTCACAAATCTATACACATATTTACCCATATTCCACTATTTTATATATAAAACACATTTTCCTTAAAAAATGTGCCGTCCCGTAGGGTGCAAATTCCTACGGGACGGAGGGGGTATTATTTTCAATACTTTTTACTTTTTACACTATTTCCATTACTTTTTCACTTTTCTCCATCACATCACTTATAATTTTTCACTTTTTTCATCACATCACTTATACTTTTACACTTTTTCCATCACATCACTTATACTTTTTTACTTTTATCTTAATTCGTGTGTCCAAAAGCAACGAACAACTTATAGCGGGACGGAGGGAGTATTAATTTTATGAACAATTTTACAATTTTCTCTTAATTGTTTACGTTTAACAATAACACAATATAAAACATATATAATTTTATTTATTTCAATTTATTTAGCAAAACTATATGGACAATTATATAATACTATTGAATTAAATAAATTATATTATCTTTATGATATAATTTAATTCATATTTTTTAAGGTTGTAGAAGTTGGAAATAAAAAATCGGGTGTTTCGGCCGCCTAGCATTTTTTTTAAATTAAAAAATTTATATAATTAAACATCCACTTTTTCCTTAATTCATCGAAATTATATTTTTATATATAATCAATAATTAAATATTTAGTTAAATAGTACCTACATCAACATGTATAAACAATAACATTAAACAATAAAGTCATTTTCAGACTTAAATACTAAGTAGTAAAATAGTAAATACTAAATACAACATTGCATAAAAAATCTTTGGTAAATCATAAAAGATATAAAAATTAAATTACAAATATCCAACATAAAAAGACATAAAATTATAACAGTTTAACATCTAAAAAAGTGAATCACATATTTAAGTTTAACATAACATACTACAAATCAAATGTCTCAAATCAAATCTCTCCTATAAACTAAGTTGTTTGATTATCTGAATCTTGTTGAGGAACTTGGGGAAACATAGGTTGCTCATCTCCATATACTCAATCTTCATCATTGGACTCAAACTCGACATCAACCTCTTATTTCTCTTCATTTGGTGATATATTATCATAAAACATTTCCTTCAATACTTGTTAAAACATTTCCTTGAAGGCTTGAGTACAAAAAGAGTGTATAAAAAAACAGAGACATGAATTCATTGCTCATTTCCTTTTGAATTGCAAAACAACAGAAAAAAAATAGAAAATTCAAACAAAAAAGACAAAATATTCAAACATGAATTCATTCCTCATTCCTCATTTTCAAGTTTTCAGTAAGCAATCACTAGTCTACATTCTACAACAGGAAAAATTCGAAAAAAAATAGAGTCACACTACTAGAACTCCCTGTTAATTCAAAAAATTCAAAAAAATAAAACAATTCACAGTATTAAACTAAAAAAGAAATATAAAATCTAACCTTCAAATGCTAAGATGGACTGATGGAGGCGACGCGACGGTGGATGGCGGACTAGCGGCGGCGATTTTGGGAGGGAGACGCCCTATTTTCAGCGACGATCGACGACCGACGACCTATGGAGGGAGCGACACTGTGGGACTGACGGCCAACATTGACGATACACGCACGACGGACGGAGGGGACGCCAAGAGGGAGAGATGTCGGACTCCAGAATGAGAGAAGAGAATTTCGTCGCTGGAGCCTGGGACTATTTCTTTAATTTGAGTTTTGATTTTACAAGTTAGAAACCTAATTTTGTTTCACTTTCATACGATTAAAATTTTTTAAAAAAAATTCGTTAAATTTCCACCTTACCCGCCTCGGCCGACTAAGGTCACCTAGTCAGAAAAAATGCCTATTTTGCCTGTTTGTGCAAAAATCGGGTCAGGGCGGAGCTGCCTAGCTCGATTTTTGCATCCCTAATTTTTTTTACCCGTCTAGATTTTTCATACTTCTGAAATTTTTATCTCACATAATTATATTTAGAGAATATTAAATGGTAGTATAAAAGACACTACAAAATTATGCATTTTAGCTATCAAAATTAGCGACCGCTTCAACTTTGATTGCTAATTATTGGTATTAGCAATCGATCAATTTTGACTATTAGTCAAAATCAAACAATAAGCGACCGCTTTGATGACAACCTTAGAAAATGGTTGCAAATTTCGAGATTAGCGGCATTCATAGCGGTTGCCAAACTTAACCACGCGGGAGATTCTTAAATTAATAAATAGCGATCGCTTAAAGACCGTCGCTAAATATACCGCCAAATTAGTGACCCCTTCTAACAGTTGCTACATTTAAAATATAAATTAGCTAATGTCTTAGGCAGTCGCCGATCACCGCCTTTGACCGGGGCATTGAAAACGGTTCCTGCATTAATGACGGATAAATTAGCGATCATTTTTTGTGGATTGCGACTGCCTCTAAATTTTTTACCCCTTTGTAAATAGGGGACATCAGTAACTAACACACACATGCCCAAAAATTGCTGCCGCCGCTATCGCCATTGCCCATTAAAGGTTTGTTAATAATTTTTTAATTATTATATTTAATTATCTTAAATATTATGTTAATAATTATGTTAATTATTATTAATTGTTATGTTAATATTTATGTTTATTATTATATTAATTATTATGTTAATATTATGTTATATTAATTTACATATTTATTGTATTTAATTAGTTTAATTATTATGTTATGTTAATATAATCATTCATTATGTTTAATTAGTTTAAATGTTATTTGTTGTGTTAAAATTAGTTTAATTATTATGTTATATTTATTTACATGTTTATTGTGTTTAATTAGTTTAATTATTATGTTATGTTAATATACATATATATATATATATATTATGTTTAATTAGTTTAAATATTAATTGTGACGTTATTTTAATTTAAATATTTATTGTATTTAATTAGTATGTTATGTTAACATAAATATTTATTATGTTTAATTAGTTTAGTTTATTAAGATTATTTGTAAATTAGTTAATAATTATTAGTTTATTAAAATTAGCTGATTAGTATGTTGAATCTAGTTAGTTATTTAGTTGAGTATGTTTAGTTATCTTCGATTATATGTAAAATTAGTTGATATTTGATTTAATTTAGATTTAAATTTAATATAAATGAATTAGTAGAATGAGATTCAAGGTAGGGGAGAGGCAGAGGGAGGAGGGGGATGATCACTTCCGTTATATGAGGTCTATGATGGGACTTCGTGATGGTATCGTCCTCCCAATAATCTTTCCACATGGCTAACTTCTCCTCTACCGTTGGATATTCTTCATAAAAGCATCCCTTACATAAGACCCCTCTTAGCATTATGCAGTCTGGTGGGATGCAAGTATTTCATAATTGTTGGTGTTATCACCTAATTTACTTTAAAACCTTTCTGTCAAGTGTTAAATGTTTTTATTATCATGTTGCAATTAATGTTACTCTCTATGTTGTTGACTATAGCATTGATGATCAAGACCATTCTCCAATATTTCAGAAGGATTCCAGAAGGATCTACCATGTTGATGAATAAAAGGAAAATTCTAGATCAGACGGTATATATCATGAGAGAGAGAGAATAACTGCTACTTTGACTGACAGTTATGATATTACATATGATATTGGAACATTGGCGGTTACCAAAAGAACAACATGGACAGTTACTGGATGATTACTTGAAGATTCTCTAGATCATTCTCGAAGGATCTAAGAATAGAGGCTGCACGTCTACAACCATTCAAATGACAGATTCAGTCGAGTACTAGTTGTTGAGTGATTAGTGCATCCAGTCTAGTAGGGATATTGTTTTTTGAAATATATTCAGGGTGTTAGTAGATATAATTTCTTTAGCATTCCTCGATAGATTATTTTTGGCAGTGTATTTTGCTCCACTTTAGATTTAGTTAGGCCAAACTGTTTCATATTTTTATTCATTATTCATAATAGTGAATTGTTTTGCCCTAACGACATCATAGACTATATATTGTCTATGAAAAATTTACTTCCTATTTGCGAATTAGAGTCTGAGTCTTCCGTTATTTTTAACTGTTTAAGTTACACTGAATGTAGTAACGTTCTGAGTAACATCACTTTGGTTAATATATTATTAACTCTATTTTATCTCCCAAAACCAAAATCTTTGTTTATTCATATTAGAATCAATATGATATATTATTCATTTTTTTTATTTCCTTCTTTTACACAAAATTACACATAGGAATCTGTTTCACAAAAACCAACTAGGGATGGCAATGGGGCGAGTTTAAACCCGGAACCGCCACGAACCCGCCCCGTACGGGCCGGGTAAAAACCCGGTCAAACGGGTCGCGGGGCGGGTTTGGACCCGTTTGACCAAAAACCCGCCGGGTTTGGGACGGGTCTTGGTATTAGGTGGACCCACCCCGAACCCGCCCCGTATATATCCATCCCGATATATATATATATATATATATATAGTTAAATAAATATATTATATATGTATAATTAAATATATAAAAATTAGACTATTAATTAACATATTCATTAAATTATTAGATTAGATATGTGCATAAATTCATGAGCAAAAATTGTATAAATTAGAGTTTATTAATTTTTTTATTATTTTAATTTCAATGAACAATATATGTGTGATTTTAAATATTTAGATTTAATAAGTTGAAAATTGAAGTGGATTATTTTGCATATTTATTGTTGTTTGAATCATTCATATGCATATTGATGTTATATATTTTAAAATTTGTTATATTTTGTGTAATGTATTTGATATGTATGAAAAAAATATAATAAAATAAAAAAATAGGCGGGTAGCAGGTCGGGGCGGGTAAAACCCACCGGGTTTGTGGGAAAGGGCGGGGCGGGTCCAACTCCAAATTAAGGCAGGGCGGGGCGGGTCTCGGGTCCTAAAAATTCTTGGCGGGGTGGGTCCTGGGACAGGCCAAACCCGTCCCAGACCCGTCCCATTGCCATCCCTAATACCACGAGAATAAACAGTTGGTATCAGAGCTACCGACTTGACATAATAAGTTGAGATCTTGTTGTTTGTTCTTTATTTTTACTTTTTCTTTTCTTTTATGTCAATTCTGTTTAGTTCTTTGATTATCTTTTGACATGAAGTATCCTCTCACACAAGCACTTAGACCACCCATTCTTGATGGTACAAATTATGTATACTGGAAATTAAGAATGAGGATGTACATCAAGTACATTGATGAACGTGACTGGAGGAGTGCGTTATCAAGATGGGCTGCCCCCATAAATCAACTAAATGTTGAATTTGAAGCAACTGTCAAGAGGGAATTGGATTGGACCAATAATGAAAGCAAAACAACAAGCTATAATTTTATAGAATTACATGTAATCTTTGTCTCCGTTGATATGACCAAGGATGTAAATGGCCCCCGCCAAGACCGCCTAGGCCCCCGCATAGGCGTTTGGCGGCCCCCAGTGGCAGACGCCTAGTCCAAATCGGTAGAAAAAAATGGTCAGAGTATTACGCCCCGCCTAGGCGGTCTTGACAGTCATAAGGAATAGGCAGAAATAGTGGCCACATAGGAGAAGTAGGCTGAGGTTTATTAAAAAAATTTAAAGTTAAAGACAAATGTGATTATGTGAGTAAATAAATATTAAATAAAATAAATTAATTAAAACTTAAAAGCTTAAACAAACTAAAAGAAAATGAAAGAGAAAATTTAAAATAAAAAAAGAAGAAGGAGTCGATCGTGACTTCGTGAGAAATGGGGAGAGAAACCCTAACTACTCCCACGCCGCCGGTGACTACAGCTTCCAGTCACGCCGTTGGCCCTAAGTCCCAGTCGCCGCCGTCGGCCCCAGCTTCCAGTCGCGCCGTCGTACAATATATTTTGTTATTTTAATATTTTATTTAGAAGTTGAACAATGTCATTTTGTGATAGTTTTTAGTATTTTATTGACTTGTTGTGTTTTGTGAAAAATACATTTGGGTACTATTTTTGTTTTAAATTCATAATTTATTGCATAATGTATATTTTTATTAATATATGTTTAGAAAAAAAATTTAAAAAATAAAAAATTTAAAAAAATCTTTACCACGCCTAGGCCTTCTTGGCGTTTGGCCGCACTCGAACGCCCGACGACCGTCAAGCGCCATTTACACCTTTGGATGTGACTATATTTAAAATCATATCTAACTGTGTCAGTTTAAAAGATGCTTGGGATAAGCTTTAAGAGCATTGTGAAGGTTCAGAAAGTGTATGAAGAACAAAGCTACGCATGTGGGGTACAAAGTTTGAGAACCTGCGGATTGAAAATGATGAGTCCATATCTTCTTACAATGAGAAGATCATTGAAATTGCTAATGAAGTACAAGCACTAGGTGACCCTATTTCAAATACCTGGTTGAATCACAAGATTTTGCATACTATTCCTATGAGATTCGATGAAAAAATTTGCACAATCGAAGAAGCTACGGACGTGGATACACTTAGTCAAAATGAACTAATCAGTATATTGAAAACATATGAACACTTAAACTAAGGATGAAGTGAATGATGTGAAGAAAATAGTTGTCTTCAAGAGTGAATCATCCCCAAATGCTTAAACTTCATCATTTGTGACTGAAGTTGAGTCAGATGATGATGATATTGCTGATTTATGTGCCAACAATCCAGACCACATTGTCTATCTCACCAAGCAATTCAAAGACTTTCTTAAGAAGAAGAGCAATACATCAAATAAGCAACCCAAGTTTCAAATCAACAACTCACCATTTACACTAGAAAGGTCAGCCAATACTAGTCAACCAAAGGTGCTTGGTTCTAGTAACAAAGGTAAGCTGATAGGTATGATCCTGAATTTAGAAAATATGTTCAATATATAGTCTGTTCTGGTTATGGACATTATGCTAATGAATGTGTAAATACTTTGATAAGAAGAAAATTGAATTTTAGTGCTACTCTTAATGATGATTCTAATGAGGAGCGTGATGTTAAAAAGGATGAAGAATTTGCATTTTGTGGCAGAATTGAATATGATGATTCCTTGGATGATGATTTGGCTTCTGTTCAATCTGATATTGATACAAATGTTCCAACATTTGGTGTAACATTAATCAGACCCAAATTCATTATCAAATTAATCAAATAAGTTCTTTATTGAGACAGGAACATCACATGATGATCAAGAACCTAACAGACTAGATCGTGAAGAATTAATTACCAAGGTTGAATCTCTGGATAATGTTGTAAAAGTTCATGTCTTTGGAGAACAATAATTTGAAACAATCCCTAACTAGACTTGAAGCTCTCATAACCAGAAAAGATCTTAAAATCTCTAAACTTAAAGATGAATTAAAAAAATCAACTTTAAATTTTTAAAATTTTTCAAAAGGTTCTTCTGTGTTAGATGAAGCTTTGATGGAACATAAGACAAATCTCACTACGAACATTTTGATGGTGGAAATGTAACTTATGGAGGAGGATCAAAAGGAAGAATTGTGGGCAAAGAAACTTTAAATGTTGAAGGATTTCCTAAATTGTCAAATGTGTTTCATATTGAAGGCTTGCTTGCTAATTTAATTAGTATAAATCAACTATGTGATGATAATTTGCATGTCAAATTTGACAAAAACGATTATTATATTTTGAATAGTGAAGATGTGTGTCTCATGACTGGTAGAAGATCAGCTGATAAATGTTACCTTATTGGGACTAACACTGTTTGCAACATCTCTAAACACGATGGTAGTATTTTGTGGCATTAAAAACTTGGACATGAGAATTTAGGAACATCCAGAGACTTATTAAAGTTGAAGCTGTAAAGGAATTGCAGGGGATTGAGGATCAAAAAAGCTGTTGTTTGTGGACCTTGGCAGAAAGGTAAACAATCCAAGGTATCACACAAGGTGTTGACTCACTATACCACAACACGAAGTTTAAAGCTGCTCCATATGAATCTCATGAGTCCTATGGAAACTGAAAGCTTAGGAGGTAAAAGGTATTCTTTGGTTATAGTAGATGATTATTCAAGGTAAACTTAGACTAAATTCTTGAGAGATAAATCTGAAACATTCACTGTTTTTAAGATCTTGTATAAGAAGTTTAAGACTATGTAAAATATAAAAATGAGTAGGATAAGGTCAGACCATGGAAGAGAAATTGAAAATGTGTCATTTTCTGAATTTTGTGAGAAAAAAGTGTGTTACTCAAGAATTTTCATCTCCTAAAACTCCACAACAAAATGAGATTGCTAAAAGAAAAATTAGAAATTTACAAGAGACAGCAAGAGTAGTTCTACAGCTTGTCATATTGTAAATAGAGTTTATTTGAGAGCTGAAAGTACAAAACTGCATATCAGATTTTGAATAATAAGAAACCAAATATGAAATATTTTCATGTGGTTGGTTATGTCTGTTACATTCTGAATGATAGGGATCAACATCATAAGTTAGACTCTAAAGTAATAAAGGATTTTTCTTTTGGATTATTCTAAAAATAGTAAAGCCTATATAATCTATAACTTGAGAATTGACATTGTTCAAGAATCTGTAAATATTGTTTTGATGATACAACAAGTGTAGCAGGTAAAAGCATTGAAGATGATGTATCTGATGTCATTAATAGTGTTAATGAAGTCCAGATTCCTAAAAATTTAGAGATTGTTGCTCCTAATGGTTCGACATCTAAATCAACATCTTTTGAAAGTTCAAAATCTGAAGATACATAAAGCATTGTAAAAGCCAAAACTCCTACTTCCAGAATCTATAAGAGTCATCCCTCAAACCAGATCATTAGTAATACATCTGCTGGAGTGCAAACCAGAAGAAGAGTAAAATCTAATTCAAATGATGTAGTAAGATTTATTTTTACGTCATCTGTGTGTAATTAGGTTAATCCTAAGTATTTTTACTCTACATTTGAACCTTAAAACATAACTGAAGCCTTGCAAGATGAAAATTGGATAAATATCATGCGTGATGAATTAAATCAGTTTGAAAGAAATGATGTTAGGACATTAGTTCCTAGACTTGAACATGTATATGATATTGGAACAAAATGGATTTTCAAAAAATAAAACAGATGAAGCTAGTAATATCATAAGGAATAAGACTAGATTAGTTACACAAGGTTATACACAAGTAGAAGGCATTGATTTCGATGAAGTTTTTGCTCCTGTTGCTAGAATAGAGTCAATAACAATACTTCTTGCAATTATATGTTTTATTGAAATTCAATTACATTAGATGGATGTCAAAGCTGCATTTTTAATAGTATTGTTGTTGAACAACCTAAAGGATTTGAAGATCCACATTATCCTGATCACATGTTTAGGCTAAAGAAAACATTGTATGGCCTGAAACAAGCTCCTGAAGCTTGATATGACAGATTAACTGATTTTCTTTAACAGATTAGATTTATTAGAGGAGAAACTGATAGAACCTTTTTTATCAAACAAAAGAGAAATGATCTTATGGTAGTTCAAATCTATGTTGATGATATAGTGTTTGGATCTACTTGCAACAATATGTTGAAAGACTTTGCTGAAGCAATGCCATTCACCTTTGAGATGAATATGATAGGAGACTTAAATTACTTTTTAGGTCTTCAAATCAAACAAAAGGTATTTTCATTTTTCAAGCCAAATATGCAAGAAATCTGGTGAAAAGGTTTGGTCTTGAATATTCAAAACCTATGAAAACGCCTAGGCGATCTACACAAAAATTGTGTAAGGACAATGTTGGACCATCTGTTGATCAAACATTGTACAGATCCATGATTAGTAATCTTCTGTATTTAACTTCAAGTAAACCAGATATTATGCATAATGTGTGTGTTTGTGCTAGGTACCAAGCTGATCCAAAGGAGTCGCATATGAATGCAGTGAAAAGGATAATCAGATATGTTATTGAAACTACATAACTTAGATTATGGTATACTAAGGACACAAATAATACTTTAGTGGGATTTAGTGATGTTGATTTGGCTAGAGATGTTGATGATAGGAAAAGCACTAGTGGAGGATGTTTTTATATGAGAAACAACTTACTCACGAAGCACATAAGTATTATAGATCACTTTATTAAAGATCTTGTGCAGAAAAACATTGTGAAGTTAGAGTATGTGTCCACTAATAAATATACTGCTGATATTTTACTAAGACCCTTGACTATGAGAGATTTACTTCTTCAAGAAAATCTCTTGGTCTGTGTATTGTTTGACTGAAATAAGTGCAAGTGTTACTGCTTATGTGGTAACATTTGTAGCAACATCAGAAATTGCCTTATAATTTTTTTAAAATTTCTTTGTTAGTTAAATTCATTCTTTTAGGTTATTAATGAACTGAGATTATGTTTTGTTCTGGACACACTTTTTGTTTATAAAATACACTATAGATGTTCTAATCACTAAGTAACTATGGGGCACGAAGTTCGCTACTACGATGCACTCTTTTCAAAAGGTGATTAGAAATACATTAATTTATTCATACGTCCATTGAGTAACTGTGGAACACGAAGCTCACGACTATAATGTACTTCTTTGAAAAGATGGATCAATGTGAAGATAAAAGTGTGAAAAATCTGAAAAAGAAAAAGCATGTTGAAGTATGCGTACCAACACCTAAAGTAACATCTACTTGTTTCAGTAGTGTATTTCATTTAATTGAATTTAATCTGATTAAAAAATAAGCTAATATTTTTTTTCTAATTTTTTAGTCAGACTTATTTATTTTCTGTTACATAGATTTTTCTAATTAATTCTTTATTTAATTAATTTGACCAGATTTTTTTTACCCACGATTAGATTATGGGGGAGTATGTGGTGGTTTTATATTCCACTAACTCACTCATGTTCATGATCGATTTATTACAGAATTTTCTAAGTAGTTGACATCATGCTTAACATACTCATGTTATACTCTATATAATGATCTCGAATTGAAGTAGTGTTTATGATTTAAAAGCTTAGGTTAAATGTGTGATGGTCAGCGTTATTCTATGAAATAGTTTTGCAAATGTGTTATTTATTAAAGATAGTAGTGCATTTACTTTTGATGTCTTATAATTATTAATCTACTTTTTTTTTATATTTTCAGCTTAATTATGACTACAGACACAAGTTCTCCCTCACAATCCCATCACTCTCCATCAAACTCTCAAAACTCTTCACCTACATATCCTCTGAACTACTTGCTACCATGGCGTTGATTATTCAATGTTGTTGATAATGTTGGAACATCTACCCAACAACAATTTGAGTATGTTCTTAACAATGATCCTAATACCATAGTTGCACCAAAAATCACAACATCAAACACTGAAATATCAACGACACCTACTAAAACCCCAACAAAACCCACTGAAACTACCTCTGAATCACCCAAAACTCCATTCCCTCACTTTATCAAGGTTGGTACTGTTGAAATCGACCTTGTGAAGTACATTATAAGAAACACAGATCTCTATGTACCACTTGAAAACCCTATGGTCAAGAAAACCCCTTCTGATCAAAACCCTCAATATGAAGCACACGTTGAAGACATTGAAATGTTTGAGAAGGAAGACTCATATGAGTCTGAAAAGGTTGAGAAGGAATCAACTCAGAAGAAGAATAACAAGAGAAAGAGAAGCCCTGCAAATAAGAAAGGAACTAGGCGACCATTTCGCAATGTTTAAAATAAAAACTACACTGAAACGACCAAGAAAGGAAAAGTAATTGAAGAAGGAAGTGCATCCAAGCCTATTGATGTGGATGAGTTTACTGATTCCAGTGAGAAAGATGAAGGAGTCACAACCCCTGCTCTTATTCAAGTTCAAGCCTCTGTTTCTGGACAAACTTCTACTCTTGAGGTATAATCAAACTCACCCTCTACTGATTCTGAGGATATCTTGTTGAAGGACATGGTAATAGATGAGAGAAGTACTAAAAAGAGAAATGATCCAACAAGGATAGTGGTGGACACTTCTCTTGAAAGAAAGAAGTCCTCAAAACCTGTTCCAAATGATCTTAAATCAAGCCCTACATCAAGTTCTAATGACGGTGAAGAAGGTACATCTCAATCTGAACAAGATTCTGATCATAGTCATTATACTGATAGTGATAATAAGTTTGTTTATCATGGCATTCATAGTGCTAAGTTTGAGAAGCTTAGCAGAAGACTAATTCTCTCTGAATGAAGGATTAAGACTACTGATTTTTAGAAACAAAATATAATAAGTTTGCTAGAGTCTAGGAACTTATTGAAGGTTGTCAATTATGTTAATCCTTGTATTGAATCTTTGATTATTGAGTTCTTTGGTAATATGAAGAAATGCTCTGGAAGGAGAAACAACAAGAGATATGGAGCCATGTCATTCAAAGGTGAAATGATCACTAGTAATCCAGGTGTGATGAATGCTTTCTTAGGAACCTTAGATGTAAGGATGGTGAAGTTCCATCTATGTATGAGATTATCTCTGTTCTTACTGCTGGAAAGGTTACAGTTTGGTCAACTAAGATGTTGTCTTCTGTTTTGACAAGTCTATTCTCTGTGATGCATAAGTTGATTGTGTACAATTGGTTACTTACCACTAATTCCATTGTTGTCACCATGGAACAAGCTATCTTGCTGTATAGGATAGTTGTGTTGAATCGATTCAATCTAGGGCAAGTCATCTTTGATCATATGATGAGGTTTGCTGGAAACATTAGTGAAAGAGGTATTTTGTCATTTCCATCTTTGATCTTTGAGTACTTGATGCAACTGCATTTCAAAATAGAAAAAGGTGAAAAGTTTAGTGGAAAGGTTCAACCACTTGGGATATCAAGGGTACTATTGACTGGAACTAGGACTTTGGATCTACCTTGACAAGGTAATCCACTGGAAAGACCAACTGAAGAAGCTGCAACTAAAGAAACACCATCTGCTCCTACCCCTGCTCCTAATGTTGAGAATCAGAATGCCAACATTCCTAGCAACACAACTGGAGTAGAGGAGTTAAATGTCCCTGTTATTACTAAAAAATTATTTGTTATGAGACATTTTGAATTGCTTCAAGATCAGATTAATGAGTTGCAGGTGATACAAAATTTCTGATAAAGTTTGATTTCTGCTCCACCAGGGGGAGATTAAAGTGTTGTGCAAAGGAGGATGCCTAACACTAGTGTTAGGATTGAAGAGCTTAATGTCCCTGATGATGTTAATGCACCACCACCTCACTTGAAGTTGTACCTGAAGCTCCTACCTCTGATGTTGTTGTTGATGTGCCAACACCTGATCTAGAACCAGATGATAATGATGATGAAAGCCTTATTGTTGTTGTTGATGCTCAAACTAATCATGTTGCTGATCAAACTATTCCTAATGTTGCTGAAAAAGGACATGTTGTTGTTGCTAAATATATTGATGAAGAAGTGTTGGCTGATGTTGAAGCTCAAACCAAGGAACTCTATGATGATCTTCTTATACCTTGATACAGGGAGCTTGGGCTTGTGTCTGTTTGAAGCTGATTAACATTACAACGGGAAAAAAATGCTCAGATTTATAATTTAATTAATTACTCCTGGAATAATGATTGAATACTTCTTTTTATTTTTGTTATTTTGTTTATGTTTATTTCCTATTGATACTATCATAAGACAAATTATTATGTCTTGATTATGGTTTGGAGTTTTGCATTGGGAGTATTTTCAAGAATTTGAACATATGGTTGGTTCAAATTTCTGTATGTTATGAGCATACTTTGTATAACATGTTCTTGATCTTCCATTTGGTATTCTTGCTACACTATGTTCTTTAATTGGTTAATATATGTATTTACTAACATATTTAGTATACTGATGTTTTTGATGACTCTAGGTTTGTTGTAGCAGAAAGGTCGAATCGGGGGATATTGTTGATGTTGGTGTTATCACCAATATTACTTTGATTGACACAACATCAATAATTTAACCTTTCTTTCAAGTGTTAACTATTTTTATTCTCATGTTGCACTTAATGTTACTCTCTATGTTGTTGACTATAGCATTGATGATCAAGACCATTCTCCAATATTTCAGAAAACTCCAGAATGAATAAAGGGAAGAATTCTAGATCAAGCGGTTACAGATTATGGGAGAGAGAATAACTACTACTTTGACTGACAGTTATGATGTTGCATATGATGTTGGAACATTGTCGGTTAACAAAATATAACATAGATTGTTACTAGACGGTTACTTGAAGATTCTCTAGATCATTCTTAAAGGATCTAAGAATAGAGGCTGCACGTCTACAACCATCTATAAATAGAGACGACACTTCAACCATTCAAATGATAGGTTCAATCGAGTACTAGTTCTTGAGTGTTTAGTGCATCAAGTCTAGTAGGGCCTTTGTTTCTCGAGATTTATCCAGGGTGTTAGTAAATAGGGTTTTTTAGCATTCCTCGACATATCATTTTTGGAAATGTATTTTGCATTTTGCCAATTTAGATTCAGTTAGGTCAAACTGTTTCTTATTTGTATTCATTATTCATAATAGTGAATTATTTCGCTCTGACGACATCATAAACAATTATATAGTCTATGAAAAATTTACTTCCTGTTTGCAAAATAGAGTCTTAGTCTTCCATAACTGTATAAGTGTTACACTAAATGTGCCAACATTCTGAGTAACATCACTCTGGTTAATATTTTACTAACTCTATTTTATATCCCTAAACCAAAATCAATTTGATATATTATTCATTTCTTAGTTCCTTCTTTTACAGAAATTGACACATAGGAATCTGTTTCACAGAAACGAACAAGAACAAACAATAATTTTTTAAAATTTTAATTTATTTATATATATTATTAATATTAATTTATTGTTTATAACAAGGTTGCCTGGTTCGTCACTGAATGTCTTTCGAATGTGATCTGTACTTACGGCTTCCTCATGAAAATACACACCGGGTGAAAAGAGAGATAATTTTATGAAGAGTTTAAGGTATATTTATAAATTTTATATTTTATATTAATTAATATTTAAAATATTATAAATTTAATGTATATTTTTTATGAATTTAATTGCAAAAAAGCTGCATTTGATATTCGGCGCATGACAATGAAGTATACAACATGTTCTACGAGAAAGTGTATAGTCGGATGAAAGACATCATTTGCACCATGAAATGACAGTGGTGAGAGGCCCAAGAGCTAAACTTTGGGACAATGCCAGATGATCAGCATATCTGGAATTGGTTGATTGCCCACTGGACGGAACCGGCTATGATGAAAAACTCCCAGAAGGCCCGTTTCAACCGGCTGAGTGATTCTACGGGACATGGCCTTGCCAAGTATCGCGCTGACTCTAAGACTATCTATGTGCATAACCTCACTTTGGTAAGTATATAATTTTTTATATACTCAATTATAAATTTATGAATTTAATTTAATTTAATTTAATTTTGTAATAGGAGAGGGAGTTCGGACGAAAGCCCGACTCCTTCGAGAGGTTGAGTTTCAATCACCTGTTTAACCACGAGACTGGTGAGTCCACCTACTATCGAGATCCACATAAGTATCCATTAATTTAATTGTAATTAGCCTTTAATTTTACTAATTAATATTAAATAATAATTATATTTTATTTAATTTTAAAACAAGACGAGAGAGGTCATTACTGAAATCAAAACACAGTCGGCATTCACCTCAGAAAATCCTACCCTTGCCCCTATTTATGTCGATCACGTCTATTTGGATGTGGTTGGAGTAAAAAAAGAGAAGATTATAGGATTGGACAGTCACAAAATTATACACATATTTACTAATATACCACTATTTTATATAAAAAATAATTAAAAAAAAATAAAATCCTATAGACTGCAGGGTAGAGTATTAATTAGTTGAATAATTATACTATTGAATAACTAAATTTATTTAAAAATTGTGAAATAGATCACCATGTATACGTGTGTATATATTCTTTTCAAATAATGAAGACGAGGTCTAAGTATTTATTAAAAAAAAAAAAAGATTTTGTACAATTTACGTTAAATGCAACGTTTGGTCTTTATCAGAAATTGTTGATTATGCAATACTAAAAAGAGAGCTGCCGAACAAAGACAGATATCATTTCGGAAAAATAAATAAGCGCCAAAATTATAAATTCTTAAAAAAGAAAAGTGAAAGCAAGAAGAGATTTGGGCCCCCTCAAGACCTGCATGCCCTTGTGATTATAAATACACAGAGACCTTGCCTGGGATTGAGATATCTCTCTCTCTCTCTCTCTCTCTCTCTCTTAATTTTCTTCATCCTCCAACACGAGAAAACATGTCCAAAACTATCGAAAATATTGACCAAACGACTCCGTTACTGGATTACAACCCAAAGTACATAGCGAAAACAGACGATGATTATGACGAAAACACCCTTGGCCGGAAAGTTTGGATCGAAACGAAAAAGCTGTGGCGGGTAGTGGGCCCCGCCATCTTCAGCCGCATCTCCTCCTACTCCATGTTCGTCATCACCCAGGCCTTCGCCGGCCACCTCGGCGACCTCGAGCTCGCCGCCATGTCCATAGCCTCCCAAGTCGTCATCGGCTTCGATTTCGGCCTTATGGTAATTAATCACAAATTAATTAAGCAAGTATATATATATATATATATAGCAATTAATTAAGGGCAATAATTAAGCTCGATGGGTTAATTTCCCCTGTGGCAGCTGGGCATGGCGAGCGCGCTGGAGACGCTGTGCGGGCAGGCATACGGGGCGAAGAAGTACCACATGCTGGGCATTTATCTGCAGCGGTCGTGGATAGTGCTGTTCCTGTGCTCCCTCATCATGTTGCCGGTGTTCTTCTACGCCGCCCCCATTCTGAAGCTGCTGGGCCAGCCGGCCGACGTGGCGGAGCTGTCGGGGGTGGTGGTGCTCTGCTTCATCCCCCTCCATTTCTGCTTCGCCATGGTGTTTCCGCTCCAGAGGTTCCTCCAGAGTCAGCTCAAGAACATGGTCACCGCCTGGGTCAATTTAGGGGCCCTTATTCTGCACCTAATCTTGTCCTGGTTCATCGTCTACAAGATGCAGCTCGGTTTGGTTGGAACCTCCCTTATGTTAAATATCTCCTGGTGGGCCGCGGTCATCGGGATGCTCTCTTACACTGTTTCCGGCGGTTGTCCGCTCACCTGGACTGGCTTTTCCGGCGAAGCCTTTACGGGGTTGTGGGAGTTTTTGAAGCTTTCGGCGTCTTCCGGTGTCATGCTGTGGTACGTACATCCCCCCCTACTAGCAAAATTCAATTTGAATTCGAGTAATTTGTGAATAAAATATAATTTATTACTTTTTTTTTATTCTATAATTAAATAGCATGTTTGACCTGGGAAAGACTTTTTTACCATATATAGTTATGATGATTAGCATGTCTCCCGTGAATCCAAACTTTAGTAATGTTTTTTTTTTTATATAATTTGTTTTCAAACATTACATCATATCAACTCCTCAATTTGTTTATTAAAGTATACAATTTCTTTATTTGTTCATTTATAAAAAATATGCATATTTTTTTTGTAAAAATTATCACCTTGATATCGATCTCACAAATAATTATTTTATTTATAAATAAATTTAATTGATTGTTTCTTAATTCTCGTGTCCAACATAAATTATATATTTTACAAAACAAAAAATAAACAAATAAAAATAGTAAATATGATAATAATATATTACAACGGTGATGTTTAGAAAAAATTCACGCAAAATTTTATCTATATGCAAGTGTGAAACATTAATTTGTCAATCAATTCACCAATGTGAATGGTTAATTGCGGTAGTGGTTATTGTTCACGCAACTTAATTATGCTCTAATATTGAGAGTTTAAGTCATGGCGACATATTATAATTATTATAAATTTAACGACCATGTCTCATGTGAACAAATTCAAATAAAGTCTTAAAGTATCATTATTTATTAGCTTATAAATATATCAATGTTTAAACAGTATCAAGTTTTATATGTTCTTTTAAAATAATTAAATAATGATATTTCAAATGCTAAATAAAAAAAAATGATACTTTGGAAAGATAGATTGTGTGAGCTTGATTTTATATATAATTTTTTATTTAATTTATAGTCAAGATAATCTCCTGTTTTTTATTCAAAGATGGACACTAGCTAACTGATTCATGAATGTAATTTGATCAAATGGGACATGCAGCTTGGAGAATTGGTATTACAGGATTCTAATAGTGATGACCGGAAACCTCAAAAATGCCGAAATTGCAGTTGATGCCTTGTCTGTTTGGTGAGTACCTCTTTTAAAATTAGTGCTCTATATATATTGTGTGAATTAATTAATTGAAACGCAAATTTGATGCTCTCTAATCTGTTCGAATTTAACTGTGTTGTTTTTTTTGTTTCCAAGAGATAAAAAATGTTTGCTTTCAACTTGTTTGGATAGAATAAATAATCGTGATTAATTTATTAATAACTAGCTAGAGAGAATATATTGGTCATTTTATATATACTCCTCCCTTCATTCCCTTTAAGATTCTCTATTTTTTTTTTTTAAAAAAAAATTGGTTCGATTCATTCAAAAAATTTCATTTTATTTAGAGTGATCTATATGTTTCCCTATATCTCTCTCACTATTTTTTTATACGTTTAATACTATATTTTTAATTTTTGTGCTAACAGCAAATGAAAATCTTATAACGGGATAGATGGAATATAACATTGAAATTTTTAAAAATATAAATTAAAAATGGTGTTTCTTTTCTAACAATTTTGGTCCTTTCAGTTTCGTTTTCAATATGTCTACAAACTCTAGAATTTTGTACGTATAATTGTGTCATTTTCTCTCTTGTCCCATAAGAATTGACAGTTTCTGTCCTTGTGTGGCAAATAAATTCCTATCATTACAACTATCAATTTCTTTTATCACTAAAATACCAAAATACTTTAATTGATTAGATTTTGAGGTTCTTCTTATTTATTGCCATAAATATTTTTTGGTTGCCTAATAATTAATTGAGTTCTCTACGTTTGTATGATCGATGCAGCATGGGAATCAACGGCTGGGAATTGATGATTCCCTTTGCATTTTTTGCGGGAACTGGGTAAAATTCCTTTGCTTAATTAAATTCTTCATTTTGATTTTGTGTGTGAATTTACATAAATTATATATTTGCTCTTTTTCAAAAAAAAAAAAAAAGAATTAGCAGTGGTATCTATTTTCACTATTTTAATTTTTTTTTTCAAATACTGAAGTCTTGACACAGTATTGAGAAATTTCTATTTCAACATTTTTAATCATGCATGAAGGGGATTTCAATTGTTCATGCTTACACTAGAAATACCATGCCAATCTCTAAAAGAAAATATACAATATTATCTATTTTTAGCATTAATTTATCTCCATATATTAAATTTAATTTTGTCAAGAATTTCTTTTCAATTGTTTTAAAAAGATATTTATTTAATAGTATATAAAGTGTTATTTTATGAAATGAAAATTTGCAGCGAAACATTAAAAAAAATAAACGAAACTGAAAAATTATTAACTTAGAGAATAAAATTTGGGAGAAACATCTAGCTAGGTGACACGTGAAGGTTTCATTGTATAATAGAGAAGAAATATCTAAGTGACACGTGAAGGTATCAGAGTATTATTTGAATTGGGTCAGATCACTTTTCCAAATCCTCATTCATTCATAAAAAAGTGGAACATATTTAATCATTATGTAATGTATGGTTGGTTTATGCACTTGATGATTTTCTTTTTCTTTCCTGCAATGAATATAAAATTATTTTGTCGTATTCTTTCTCTCAAATAAGTTGTTTGTCTTTTTATATATAAATTTGTTAAATTCGTTTATTTTACTTCCATGGTACTATTTTCGCTGAAATACAAATGACAAGAATAGATGAATATATATATATATATATATATTATCATGTAAATTAAAATTTATTTTCATAAGCCTTGAGGTATAAAAAATACATGGAGAAAAAATTACATGAGTTATAAGAAAGAATCATATTTTTAGAAGTAATTTAGAATTTACTTGGCTAGAACATTATTTAGTTAGAATTTTGTTGATAGTTGAAAGTAGGGGAATTTATATTATTTGAAAAGTTATACCATGTTTTTAGTAATTTATGTTTATTTATTTTATATATAATTTTCAAAAGTAACCCATAAAAATGATAAATATATATATAGGGATGTAAATGAGTCAAGTCATTCACGAACTATTCGGGTCTCAACTCGAAAAATATTTGTTTGAGTTTATTTGTCAAATTTTCAAGCCGAGCTCGAGCCTAGCGTTATTTGGCTCGAATGCTGGCGAACTGGCTCGTTTATGACAGGCTTGCGAACAGGCTCCTTAATAAATTTATGTTACTTTTGTATATGCTCGAGCTGGACTTTTTGAACTTAGCTTTTAAAATATTAGCTTGAACTATATTTAATTAATTTGTAAATGAGCTTTTCTTTCGAGCCAAGCTCGAGCTATTTACGAATTTAAAAAAATATACTACCCGAGCTCGAGCTAAACTATTAGAGCTCAAACCAAGCACAAGTCGAGCTCGAGCCCATAAACAATCAAACGAGTGGAGCTCGAGCTTGACAGTATTCGGCTTAGCTCACCTCAACTTGTTTGCATTCCTACACATAGATGAGGGAAATGGGATGAATTCATGAGATTTTTATTGAAAGGCAAAATATGCACTTATCCAGTTTACAGTAAAACGTTGTACTTTGTAAATGATTTTGAACAATATTTGTTGGAAATTGGTTTGGAATATGGGTGGTTGACCCAAGTTTGACCAATTTTATCATGATATTCCATTGGTGAAAAATGGAATTAAGTTGCAAAATATTAATCTACGTTCGGAGTAGATGAATTTGAAATATTAATTTGCTCAAAACCAATTTCGGGTGAATGAGATATTAATACATGAAGTTAGCAACTTAAACATGTTGAAGAGAGAAAATAAGGGAGAAAATATGGAAATAATCCTTTGTCCCACATAGAAAAATGTGAAGGATTTTGAGTCCCTTATATGTAGACTTGTGTACAATAGAATTAATAATATTCTATGGTCTACATGTTGGTGCCTTAAGGTTAGCCCGAAGGGCTAACCCAAAGACCCTCATGCTACACCCGCACCCGCACGGGCTCGGGCACGTCGCACATAGTCGCATTGGGCGCTTTAGAGGCGCACTTTGCACGTACGCGTCGTCGCGAGGAGCTGGGGAGCCTTTAATTTTTGGAACAGATCGGGCGCGGCTCGATCAAGGCTCAGTACGTGGGTATACGGACCATCGCGTCGGTATGGGTCAGACTCGGTTCGGTTCGGCTGGTACGGGTCGGACCCGGATCGCCCGTCTGGAAGTCAGAATGGGCGCGCGCCCAGTGGGGTTCGAACCCGAGTCAGACATGCGCGGATCAGGTTAAGGGTGCATCCAACAGGTGTGATCAGAGCCCTTGAAAATCAAGAGGTGTGATCTAAGGGCTCAGGATCAAAGGTTGGAAAAGATGCAGCCCTTCACCAAAAGGCACCACATCTCTTCAATTATTATAAATAAGACCCCAGTGTTTATTCCAATTTTTCATTAACAACAAAAAATAAGTCTTCTCCTCTCTAAAAACATTCTAGCATTCTAAGTGTGCATTAGAGTCGTGTCGGAAGTTCCGGATACCTATTTTGCGATTCGCCGATAACTTCTGATTTGTAGTGCAACTATCTGAAGTTCTAAAGTCGTTGTATCTTGGGGACGGTTGTCTACGATCCGTATTGCACCAGTGTACGGGGGCAATAACGTCTTACGGAGAGCGAGTGAAACTCGTGCCTTGACTTTGTGTTTCTAAGTCCATGTCAACACTTTCATCTTCCCATACACACTCACCATATTCTAACAATATTAACTGTTATATTTGATGTATAATGAAAACAATTACTCCTGGCTCCCTCCTCTCACGTAATTTTTTTAAAATATTTTTAAATAAATTTTGATATATGATCGTATATATTAATGTGCAAATTACTGTGAAATATCCAAATAAAAAAATGTGTATAAATTCCTTTAAAATGAAAGGAGTAATAATAAATATTACTTTAAGTTACAAGGTAAAATAAATTTACAAGAAATTTACTGGTTCATAAATTGATAAATTTGGTGGGTTATTATTATTATTTTTTGCAGAGTGAGGGTGGCAAATGAACTTGGAGCAGGGAATGGTAAAGGAGCCAAGTTCGCAACGATAGTTTCAGTGTGTGAATCTGTGTTGATTGGCCTATTTTTCTGGGTACTTATAATTCTGTACCACAATCAACTTGCCCTAATCTTTACATCAAGTGCAATTGTTCTTGAAGCAGTTAGCCACCTCTCTATTATCTTGGCCTTCACCGTCCTCCTCAACAGCGTTCAGCCTATTCTTTCAGGTATATATATATATATATATATGCAAAAACTAATCCTCGTCAAAATTAAAAATATTAGTTTCAATAGAAATTCCAAACTTTTAAATTTATGAAAATATTGAACTATTAGTTATCAAATTTTTAATAGAAAAAAGTTGGAACAAAATTTACAAAAGAATATTATAATATACTCCCTCAATCCACGAAAAAGACGCTCACATATGTGTTATATAGTTTAATGCAATATATCGGATGATATTACGAAATATTGCGAGGTCCGTTATGAATGAAGAGAATATTTATGGAAAGTACATGTAACACACTTTTATAAACAATTACTTTACTTGTAAAAGGATTTCACAATTAATATATTGCATTAAATCACATATAAACAAATGAATGCATTTTTTATGGACGGAGATAGTATAATGTTGTCTCATATTCTATTTTTCAAAATATATTAAAAAAAATTTGATATTTTATAAGCGAATATTAATACTTCATATTTTTTTTATGAATATTATAAAAGTATCGTTTTTCTAATCAATATCACTGACCACAAATATCAGTTCCGCTTCCGGTGACCACCAATTATTTATTAACCACTTATATTTCTTTAGGATACTTACTATTCATGTTTTTAAGATATGTTTGGTTCGTAAGATAAAAATATTTATCCATAAAAAATATAAATATTTTTATTTTACGAACCAAACATACCCTGAGTGAATAACGAAATTTTCTATAAAGAGAGAACACTGACCATAATAAATAGGTCTCGTCGTTGTCTTTTAATTAAATAAATTCGCATGTGCTAACAATTGTGTGTCTTTGGAAAAAAATGAAGGGGTGGCCGTTGGATCAGGATGGCAGTCGTATGTGGCATATATTAACCTTGGTTGCTACTACTTGGTTGGAGTCCCTCTTGGACTTTTGATGGGATGGGTTTTTGATCAAGGAGTTACGGTAATGCATACACTATCTCTTCCGCATAAATTTGTATATTACTGGAAAAAAAAAATACTCCCTCCGTCCCGTAGAAATTTATACCATACGGGACTGTACATTTTTTAAGGAAAATATATTTTATATATAAAGTAGTGACATATGGGTAAATATGTGTATAAGTTTGTGAGTGTGCATGTAAATCAATATTTCATTTTTTTAGTAGTGTGCAAATTTGTGTGGGAAGTCCAAATAAGAAAAGTGTGCAAATTGATAGAGAGAGTATTGATTTAAATTCACATAACTATATATATACTTATTCATATATCTATTTTTTATTTAAAAATATATTTTCTTTAAAAACATAAAATTTCAGAAGTGCTAATTTTTTGAAATGGAGAAAGTATTATTATATAGAGTGAGTTTCTTGTGAACTCGAGTTTATATAAACTCGTATCACTGTTATTTATATATACTATTACCGTTATAAAAGTATACTTATTTAATTTTTTAATAGTTATAATGTATAATAATAATAGTGGATACACATCACATTAATAATTAATCGAGTTGTTAAAAGTTTTGCAAATTCTTCATATCTCATGGTAAACTTCTTTGAATCGTTGTGCTCTTTTTGCTGAACGGTATTATTAAAAAAATCAATTGGATTCTACATATCGATCAATTGAAGGGTATTATTTGTTTTTTTTTAATACTATTATTTGAAAATTTAGTTGCTCGCGGTGCAAGTAATTTAGATTAAATATAAGTGTTAGTTACTGTTATTATATATTATTTTGCAGTAACTTTTTTTTCTAAAAAAAATAGATTGAAATTATATTCTTCTTTGGATTAGTCTTGTATGCACCAATTACAAGGTGCAACTCAAGTTCATTTTTAAAAAGTTAAACAGTTTATAGCTGAAAAGTTAAACAGTTTATTACTGAAAAGTTAAACTATTAAAGATACACTTTTCAGTAATAAACTGTTTAACTTTTCAATTATAAACTGTTTAACTTTTTAAAAATGAACTAGAATTGCACCGTGTAACTGGTGCACAGGAGACTTACTCTTCGTCTTTCATATATTGTTTACATTAATCTAACTTTATTATATATATATATATATATATAATATATATTAATTCCAGGGTGTATGGGGTGGTATGATTGGAGGAACTGCTGTTCAAACAGTGATACTTGCCATTATTACATTGCGATGTGACTGGGAAAAAGAGGTAACTCTCGTTTTTATTGTTTGCAATTTATGATCATATAACATGAAAGTTTAAGATTAGATTATGGAAATTATAATTTACATAGACATTTTGGACTTATATAAATCAAACAAGAAAATTATCTGTATGAAACCTCTTATGACATCAGAGTGACTAAAAAATGTGATAGAGCTATAATAAAATTTGATGATGTTTTTAAAAAAATGATAATCACTTAAAAAAAATTATCATTTTATAAAAATTCGGTGATACATTTTAAGTAAAATATGAAAATATTTTTAATGAAAATGATAGTGCAACTTTTATAAAATTTTTATTTCTACTTAAGTTTATATGCATATTGTTATCCTAATAGCGTCGAAATTGCTCAGGCGGCGAATGCAACCATGCATGTCAACAAGTGGTCATCAGATTCCAGAAATAATGCCTAACTACCAAATTGATGGAAACTAAGCTCAATTGCTAATTATAAGCATATTTTTCCTCTGATTATTTGGTTATAGCAGATGTTTGATTGAGTGAATCAAGCAAGTCATGACTCACTCTAATTTATTGTCTTGGAATCTAATGAAAATAAAATTTTGATGTTTTGATTATATCTTATGACATATCTTAAGAGTTCCTACAGTAAAATACAGTAATATTAATTTTTTTTGTTATATAATAATATTATTAAATTATTATATTTTAATAAAGCAAAGTAATATCGTCCAAAAGTATACATAAAATTTTTATGAGACTACCTAATTAGTAATTTCTCTGTCATTTAAATTTGTGCACCATTGTGTTTTCACAAGTTTTAAGAAAAAAGTAAATAAAATTAAGGTATTGTGAGTATATTGCGGGGTTCATTTATAAATTAATAAAATAATTGATTGTGAGAGTGATAATAAATGTAATGTTTTTTATAAAAAAAAAGTGTATATTTTTTATGGCCGGACAAAAAGGGAAATAATGCATAAATTTAATGGATAGAAGGAGTGGTATATTTTACCTAATGTATGTCATCCACTAAAAGAAATTTTGCTCTTTCGTGTTCTGCAAAAATGTTGTAATATTGTCCCTCAATTTTAATGGATCCATGTTCCTTAAATTTTAATTTAATTGATTATTGAAGTTTTAATTAGTTTATTTAGACCCTAATTTCAAAGACATTTTGAAAAAAAAAACCCCAAGATATTTGGTAGAAGATGAAGTTTCACTACAAAATTTTCGCCTTTTATCAACGGATTTTTTCCGTTGGTAACTATTAAAAGAGTTAATTATAAAATTGTTGGTAGAGTTTGTTAATGGATAATTAATGGCTGTTTATATGCTTAAATCTACCAAACAATAACAAAGATTTAGTAATCTTGTTCTTGAGGATTGAATATAGAGAGAGAGAGTGGAGAACTTTAGTGAGAGAAAGTATGTGTGTATTATGAAACTTAGAGAGAGAAAGATACATGAGAGACATATTTATAGGTTTGCATGTGTGAGGTGGCACCTTGTGAGCCTATTTGACTTTAGGTGTTGACAAGTGTCCTTAACACTTGTCTTTGTTCACTAGTCATGCTACCTTTACAAAAGCTTCGTCCTACTACATATCTATGTCCTATTTATACACATGCTATTCGGTATCTAGAACTAGGCGAGCTTGATTGCCTTGTGCTGCTTTAGGAATAAGGTAGTGGTGGACTCTCGCTTGGTCTCCGTGAAAAAGGGCGAGCTTCTTTCCCTTTGACGTAATTGGTTACTTGGACTTAAGTCGGTGAGAGTCCAGGCGACCTTCTTCTTCTACTTGACGAGCTTCTCTATGTTGACTCTGGTCAAAGTTTGTGACGTAGCCTCTACCCTTGCCAGTGACCTTCTTAGCCTTGAGTTAATTATTCTTATAATTATCTTGGGGAAGTTTGCCTATCAACCTTTGCCCCCTAACTCGCTCACATCATGATATTTCTAATGTGTGGACGAGCTGATTTGTCCCTATGGACGAAGGCTCGAGTGTTGGCGAACTACCCCTTGGCGAGGTATCGAGCTTGTGGGCGAGCTTCGGTATGGCGGTTGGAGGGCCGACGTGGTGCGAGAATCAAGGCGTCGTGCATGCCTTTTTAGGCCTTATTTTCCGCGCCTCATCATGACAAAACTTTCAAATCTTTGCATCTAGGTCCCCGCACTTTCAGAAAATTAAAGCTCGCACCTTTGTCTATATATATGGGAAATCAATATCATTTTCCACTTTTACATCTTCCGATTTCCCGAGCAATTTTTCCGGCGATTAACATCCTTTGCTTTCGACGGAATTTTTATCGTTCTTCAAGGTAGAATACTCACTTTTCTTCTTTTTTTCTCTTCTTTTTGCAGATTCCTTTTGTGTTTTCTTCGTTTCTCCAATTTTCTGGGGATTTTTCGGACATTTCCGGCGTTTCCTCGAATTCTCCGGCGACTTGAACGTTTTAAGACTCCACCGTTACTATGTCGACTCAATCTTCAAGCAAGACCCTTTCCAACCGTAACCCTGAAAAGCGACCTATGACTGATGATGCCCCCATTCCACAAATGACCCCGATCATCATTGAGTCCAGATCTGAGGCTAATTCAGTAGCTCGCCCAACTCGTAGCGAGATATCGGGCGAGGTTCGGTCTGAACCAGGTGAGAAAGCCTCCAGCTCCGTTTATCGCGAGGTTTGGGGGGACGAGAAGGACGTCGCCCTTGAAGAGAGGGAGGCTAGCGGTAATGAGGAGGTCGCCGAGGAGGATGAACAAGGAGGCGACCTTGAGGAGGTCACAATTGACTGGTTTCAGTCCATTGGCTTTCCCTTTCCTTAACTCCTCGAGCATCAAGTTTCTGATGATGTGGTGCATGCCTTCGATTGGGATGGGTACGTCATCGAGCATGTGGCGAACTTTGGCCTTCTAGAGCGAACTTTCCGGGATGCGAAGGATAAGTTCAGCTATAAGGCGAGCGGGGTCCAAAGTGTCATTAATGAATACTAACTTTCCCAGCTTCGTGAGAAATATCGGATTCCACTCGATATTTTCCTGTATGCCCCACAGAAGAAAGAACGACTCGATTCGCCTCCAGCTGGGCTGACTGCCATCAATGTCCATACCATCGAGGCCGGGCTTACATTGCCTCTGCACCCGATCATCTGCCAGTTCCTATTGGACAACAACCTCGCCATTACTCAGCTTACTCCCAATGCTTGGAGCAGCTTGTTGGCAACGTTGGCGATCTTCGGATTGGAGGGGTATGAAAATCGACTCACTACGGCGGAGCTCAATGAATTGTTCACCGTAACCCGGCAAGCAAAGGACGGCAATGGTTATTATTGTCTCAAAGCTCGCCCGGGTGAGAAGTTTCTGGGAATCCTTCCCAACAAAATTCGTGACTGTAAAGAACAGTTCGTCTTCATGGGGGAGACTGGCGAGCTTCTACCAACTACTCCGGACGAGGAGGATGAATTTTTTCTCCTGATGAATAGGGAGAGGCCAGTAGTAGGTCGCCTACTTCAGTAAGTGTGGGTTGAATTAGATTTACTAATCTAAATTTCCCTTTTTTGCAGGTTTGAAGCATCACAAGTCCAGTCGTGGCAAGCCTGAAATATCAACTGAGTTTGACCTGGTGCGGGCAGTCTGCTACTTGAGAAGCAAAGAGGATCGGGACGTCGCCCACCTATGCCAACACCATTGCCTTCGACTCGCTGGGCTTCAAACCTTGCCGCATCATCTGACGGTTCAAGGTCCTGAACTTCCAGGTTTACAACTTACTGAAGCTCGCCCATTAGGTGGGTAGCTCGCTAAGTTGCTAACCACCTTCCTTCAACTTTTTGCAGGTGGTGATTGGGTCGCGTTTCCAAACGTTGAGGTTCCCCCAGCTTATGAAATCCTAGCTCGCCGATTTGCTATGGGTCCACCTCGCCCCAACAAACTGGCCATGCCCTCAACTCTCACCCTAGAGGCGAGTAAAAAGGCGGAGCTCGCCTCTAAAAAGGGCGGTGCTGGTGGTTCTAGAACTCAGAAGGGGCCGACCAAGGCTCCGCAAAAGACCAAGGTTGCAGAGGTCGTTAAGACCAATAGGGGAGGAGGGGGAGCTGGGGCTACGCCTGAGCGAGGTTCTGGAAAAAGAGGTCCCCATAGTGGTGATGGGACCAGAGTGGGCGACGAGGATCCCCAAGGTCGCAAGAGAACCAAGTTCGCCTTGCAAGATGAGGAGTCTGACCCCACTGGGTGAGCTACGACAAGATCTGGCCAAGGTGGATCCGCTCAGTCCACCGTACCTTTGGCACTTGCCCCCACACCAAGGTCGCCGCCTTCACAGTCGCCCTTTGGGGTCCAGGTGACTGATGACACAATCCTTGGTTGGGATCCCGAGAGAGTCCAGAAAGTAGGTCGCCAGACACGCTTGTCCTTTGGTATCGCTCTTTTTTTTTTGACCAAGTGTTTTAATCTCGCAGCTACGCCTCCATTGCCCACCCTAATAGGCATGAAGCTCTCCATTCCTACGAGCGATCTCGCTCCCTCACTTCGATGCGAAACCTCCCACGTGGGCTTGCCCAAGAAACTATTAGTGAGGTGCCGAGGTATTGGTCAGCTCCCCAGCTAGCGACCTTGGAGAGACAGAACCTGATCGAAAATGCCCGGCTCTCAATACATTATGCAAGCGGGCTTTTGCTTGCCAATCAAAGTGTAATCGATCAGACGACTCAACTGGAAGCAGGTCGCCAGGAAAAGAATGTGGCTCATCTGAAGCTGGCAGAGAGTGCAGATAAGCTAAAGAAGGCTGTAGAGCTCGTTGAGGAGAAAACTGCTGCAGCCTTAGCATCCGAGCAAAGCGCCCTCGAAAACCTCGACGAACTTCAGCGCAAGCGCGCCTCAATCCAAAGAAATGTGGATGCTCAAATAAAAGCTAAGGAGGAGGAGTTCGCAGAGAAGCTCGCGCTCGAGGTCGGTGAGCATACAGTGACAAAGAGGGAGCTGGAGCTACAACGAGGTTTGGTCAAAAGTGCCGACGAGGAGTGCTCGAAGCTGAGGGATGAGCTCTCGGCCAAGATAAATGAGGTCTCAGAGTTGAGGAATGATGCCTCCTCTTCGGCGAGCTTGGACGCTGTAAAAGCCTAGGCCTCTGACAAGGGGTTTGTCCAGTGCTATGCCGAGGTTATCAGGACCATCTGGTGGGCGCGAGATCACAAGGATGACGAAATGGTAGCCATAGTGGGCGACTTCAACGAGTGTTTGGACAAGGCTCCCTTCCCTGATGAGACAGAGTTGGACATTGGCGACCTCCCTCAGCTTGGGGTTCCCCTTGACTTCGTTCCGGCGTGCTTCAAACTCATCAACACTGTGCCGGTCCGGGAAGTGAACGTCGCCGAAGAAGAGGTTGCCAATGAGGAGAAGCGGACTCCCCCAACTATGGAGCAGCTTCAGGAGGCTTGTGGGGATGCAATGCTCGATACCAGCGAGCTTACTGGCAATATCACCACATTGCCTCGACTTTCACCGCCAGCCGGCCAAAATATGGGTGGTGAGGTCGCCCCTCAGGTCGCCCTGCTTGAAGCTCCTACCGACGCCTCCGCCACTCATTCCTCAGATGTCCCCGCTGCTCCCGAGACTTGAAGATTTTTCTTTGCTTTCTTAGTGTAGTTGAAGCTCGCCGGGCTTGTACAGCTCGCCCAGAAGGAGCTCCTTTTTGTACTTCATAGATGGTTAGTTAGCCGACCTTTGTGGCTAGCACTGCTTCTTATACTTGGAAAATTTTCAAGTGTTCTTTTTACTTGAAAGTTTCCCAAGTATTTTTGAATGAAATTCCATCTTTTTGTTTCAACTTGTCTATTTAAACTTTATGTACGTTATATCTTTAATTAGCTCATTTTTATATTTTTGGTATTTATTTGTTCATCTTACTCTACTTTTGAAAAGCGAATCGTTCGTTTTACGTCGCTTAGGACTACGAATTGTACCTTCGTTTGACTAGTACGTATTCTTCATCTTACACCACTTAGGGCCACGAATTGCTCGTCTTAAACCACTTAGGGTAGCGAGTTGTACTTTGTTTAATTCACTTTGGTCGATTGGGTTTCATGAACCTTGCCTTAGGTGCTTTAACCTTCTTTTTGTGAATTTTTCTAACTTAGGGCAGTAGGTGCTTTGTGATCCTTTAAGAAGGACACCTTCGCTAACCTTGGGCACTTTGGCCTTTGCCTTTGAGCTTTTAGATTATAACGTTTGGGACCTCGGTCCTTGTGTATTACGAAGCTTCGAACAGTTGATATTTCTGAAAATTTCTAACTTCATTTAGTAACGTAATTTACATAGGTTGCACTCAACATTTCTGATGCGAACCTTCGACTAGTCTATTACGAAATTATGATCTACTGATAAAACTTCTTCAAATGTGTCGCACTCCAAGTGTATGCTGAGGCATTTCCTTCCGCGTCCTCGAGGTCATATGTTCCGTTTGAAGCTGTGGTGACTCGAAACGGTCCTTACCAATTTGGCCCGAATACACCCGGTGGAGTTGCCAATTTCTTCCTTAGTACTAAATCCCCAACTTTGAATTTTCGATCTCGAACCTGGGAATTATAGTACTTCTCCGCCCTACGTTTGTATGTGGCATTCTTCATTTCTGACGAAGCTCTGGTTTCTTCAAGCAGGTCTTTTTCTACTGCCAAGGCTTCGTCGTTCTCCTTCTCATCATAGCTCACCACCTTCCAAGTCTTGTTCTGAACTTCCACCGGTACCACTGCTTCTGTTCCGAAGGCCAAGGCAAATGGTGTTTCTCCGGTGCTTGCTCGATATGATGTTCTATACGACCATAGAACCTCCGGGAGTTCATCTGCCCAGCTTCCTTTCTTGTCTTCAAGACGAATTTTCAACACATGCTTCAATATATTGTTCACTACTTCGACTTGCCCGTTCAACTGCTGATGGTACGGAGTTGAGTAGTGCTTCTTGATATTCCATGAACTGCAAAATTCTCTCAACTTCTGACCGTCGAACTACCTTCCATTATCTGTCACAATCAATTGCGGAAGTCCAAATCGGCATATCAGATTCTTCCATATGAAACCGATCATCTTCTCTTGCGTCACTGTCGTAAGGGCCTCGCTTCATCCCATTTAGTGTAATAATCCATTGCTACTACAACGAACATTACACCACCACTGCCAGGTGGAAATGGGCAGATCAAGTCGATACCCAATTTTGCAAAGGGCCACGGGCTGAAGACCGACTTAAGTTGAGTAGCTGGGGAGTGGATATTAAGTGCGAAAAGTTGACACTTTCAGCACTTCCGCGCGAAGCTAATGGCATCTTTGCGAAGAGTGGGCCAGTAGTACTCCTGTCTAATCGTCTTGTATGCCAAAGCTTGCCCCCCAGCATGACTTCCGCAAATTCCTTCGTGAATTTCTTCTAACACCTCGAACCCTTGCTTTTTAGATAAGCATTTGAGTAGGGGTAGAGAGAATCCACATTTGTAGAGTTGGTTGTCTACCAACGTGTATCTAGCTGCTTGCTTCACAAGCCGACTAGCTTCCCATGCGTCTTCAGGGATTATTCTGTCCTTCAAGTACTTTTAGATCGGAGTGCGCCAATCTTCACCATCTTTCTGCCCCCCACTCGACGTTTGATTTATTTTATAATCAGATGTAGAGGGGGTTTTCAGCTTGGTGATGACAACCTCCGTGACTTCTGCTTCGCCGTTGCTGGTAGCTAGTCGGGCTAGAGCGTCAGCTTGGGTATTTTCCAGCCTTGGGATCTGATTGATGTAAACTTGCATAAACATCGAGATCAGATGTGCAACTATCTTCTGGTATGTCATCATCTACTGGTCTTTAGCTTCGTACTCCCCCCGGACTTGGGATATTATTAGTTGGGAATCTCCAAAAATCTGAAGATTGGTTGCCCCCACAGCTAATGATAACCTAAGTCCGGCTATCAATGCTTCGTACTCCGCCTCATTGTTTGTTGCTCTGAAGTCGAACCGGATTGCGGAGGTGAAGACCTGTCTATCTGGGCTGATTAGAACTACACCGGCTCCTGCTGCTGTGCTTGTTGATGATCCGTCAACGTAAATGTGCCACATAGCTATACGCCCCCTCGTCGGATCTTGCGGGAAAGTTAGCTCGACGATGAAATTGGCAAGCGCTTGTCCCTTGATCGCTATTCGGGGTGCGTAGGTTATACCGTATTGGCTAACTTCTAGTGACCATTTCAACAAGCGTCCCGCAGTGTCTGGCCGTTGCAATATTTGCCGTAGTGGGAACATTGTTAACACCTCTACCGGATGGTCGAAGAAGTAGGGTCTCAATTTTCTAACACTCATCACCAGTGCATAGACTATCTTTTCTATTGGGGTGTACCGCAACTCAGCTTCGTGTAGAACTTGGCTCACGTAGTACACTGGTAGGTGTGTTTTGCCCTCTTCTCGAACTAGGACGGAGCTATTGGCCACATCTAATGCAGCAAGGTACAGGTATAGCTTCTATCCAAGGACTGGCTTCGACAGGATTTGAGTATGTGCCAGGTATGCTTTGATGTCTTCAAAGGCTCGTTGGCATTCATTCATCCATTTAAAGTGGTTTTTGAGATGGAGCTTGTTGGCATTAACTGCTTCTTTGTATCTGTGTGTGTTTGCCTTGATTGCCTCAAAAAATGGATGACTCCGATCGCCAGACCTGGAGATGAATCGGTTTAAAGCCGCCAAATACCCGGTCAATCTTTGAATTTTTGGAACTGTATCAGGTGCTTCCATCTCGATGATGTATTTGACCTGCGTTGGATTGACTTCTATCCCTCTTTGGCTCACCAGATGTCCCAAGACCTTCCTTGAATGTACACCGAAGCTGCTCGTTTTGGGGTTCAACTTCATGTTGTAGTGGCGTAGTATGTCGAAGGTTTGCTTTAGGTGGTCGAGGTGATCCTTCTTTCGCAAACTCTTGACAACAATGTCGTCCACGTAAACCTCCATGGTATGGCCGATGTGTTGATCGAACATCTTGTTCACCAACCTTTGGTAGGTAGCTCCGGCATTGATAAGTCTGAATGACATTCCCTCCTAGCAGTACATGTGTCTTGTTGGTGTAGAAGGCCGTATGTTCCTGATCATTTGTGTGCTTTGCTATCTGGTGATAGCCTGCAAAGGCATCCATGAACGTCATCATTTCGTGGCCTGCAGTGCTATCTACAAGTTGATCGATGTGCGGCAATGGAAAATTATCTTTCGGGCACGCTTTATTTAGGTCTGTGAAGTTGATGCACAGTCTCCACGTTCCATTTGGCTTCTTCACCAGGACTGGGTTTGCGACCCATTGTGGGCTCAAGGCCTCCTTGATCAACTTGTTGTCCAACAACTTCTTAACCTCCGTGGTTAAAGCTTCGTACTTATCTGGTCCGTACTTCCTTCTTTTTTGGCGCACAGGTTTCCTCGTCGGATCTACGTTGAGTCAGTGACATGCGTGCTCCAACGGGATCCCCGTCATGTCTTCGTGGGACCAGGTAAACACATCCAGGTTGGACATAAGAAATAGCTCCATCTTCGACCGGCACAGTTCTGGTAACTCGGAACCTATGAAAAGTTCCTAGTCCCTCTCCGGGTCCACTGGGATCGCTGTCAGTTCCTCTACGGGAGTGGCCTTCCTATTCTGATTCTTCCACCTTGGGTCCTTCAAGAACTCCTCCCAGTTCACCATCATCATTGGTTCGTGGACAATTCGGGGCTCGAGGTCATCACCACCTTCTTCAACTTGGACAGGTTCATCAACTTTTCCAGCTTCCTGTGAAGTTGTGTTGGATGGTCCTTCAACCTGGGATGGTTCTGCAACCTCGGGAACTTGATCAACCTCCATCGGCATTGGTTCTTGATCTCCCGCAGGTTCTCCGCCTTGAGTGTCTTCGATCACTTCCATGGGCGTAGGTTGTTGGTTTTGCACTAGTTCCTGTATTTGGCCAATTTGGGCTTCCTCACCTCCTTCCATGGGTGCCGGTTGTGTATTTTGCCCAGCTTCGAGTACTTGGTCGATCTCAGTCATTGATTTCGGAAGGTCGCTTACCTCCATCAACTCGGTCTCTGTTGAGATGATGTCTAGGATGTTTGGCTCGTCCGCCGGAATCTGTACATCTTCTTCAATGATATGGACTTGCGTTACAGCTTTCTTTGCTCGGCCATCTTTGATTTGAAGTAGGCATTCACGAGCCTTTTTCTGGTTACCTTTAATGGTCCCGGTACTTTAGAAGTTGGAAACTTGAGACAATAGTAGTAGGTCGAAAACACAACTTTAAATTCATTAATAAAAGGGCGGGCAAGAAACCCGTTGTAGGTAGACTGCTGGTCGACAATGAGGAAATCTACTAACATAGTCAGTCTCCTCTCAGGGTCCTCGGCTGATACAAGTTGGACGCTCAACCTAATCTGGCCTACGGGGACGGTTACAGCTTCTCCGAACCCCACTATCCTAGCATTACTATGTTTTATATACAACTCAAAATCACCTAAGACATCTAAGGTGGATTTGAATAGGATGTTGGTGAATGGCCGGTGTCCACAAGCAGCCTGTGAACTCGGACGTTCATAATGTTGGCGCTTATCACCAATGAGTCGTTATGTGGAGTTAGAATCCCCTCCAAGTCCGCCGAAGAGAATGTAAGTGCGGTTGTTGGCTGGCTGGCGGGCTTGGAACTGGAGCTGCCTTCTTGCACTTGGTTTATGGCCCGAACCTCGACCTTCCTCTGTCTTTTGGAGATGGAGGATCTTCTACCCTGGAGACCTCCGGCAGCTCCGATCACTTCTTCGAGAACCAGAAGTTCTTGGGTCGGTTCTTGATCTTGTTGAGGTTGAGGAGGCGCCCTACGTTTATGTCGAGGTTCACGTCGATCTTCGTCCTCCTCTTCGTCATCTTATACCTCCGCCCTCTCAATCCTGGTTCTCTTTGCCAGTGTCTTTTTCACGAACTCGGCCAACTTCCCATCCTCGTAAAATTTCCATATCTGCTTGAGGAGGTCACGACATTCACTGGTGAAGTGGCCGATCAATTGATGGTAGACACAAAATTTATTGGGGTTGAGCTTCGTGCGGTCCTGACGAATCCTCCTTGGTTCGTTCAATATGGCCTTATCCTTAACCGCAAGTGAAAACGTGGTCAACGGAGACGGTGAGTACTTGGTTGAGCTTTTCTTTGAACTCGTCTGCATCACCGAAAGCTTTCAAGTTCCGAGGAGCTTTATATGTGCCCCCGGACTTCTTCCCATGTGGCTTCTTTTCCTCCGAGGCACCAGCCTCTTTCAGTAGTGCCTCCTGCATAGCCACGAACACCCCAGCTTTATGTCGAAAATCGGTGTAAGTGTTCGGGTATGCGAGGTGCATTTCCCTCTAGAGTTCGGTGCCTTTCTTGAGTCCGGCCATCACCGCAACAATTTTTGTATCCTCGCTCACCGGCTCACCCTCCCGCAATATCTTGTTGAACATTTCCAAGTATTGCTGGTCGGTTTCATTCTCGCCTTGATGGATGTTGGTGATCCGGTGTTTCTGGGTCAAGTAAGACCCGAAGCCAGAAAAGTGTGACAAAAACTCCCGCATCAAATGGCCGAAGGAGTGAATCGACCCCGGGGCTAGGGATGAGAACCAGCGGTGAGCTCTATCCCAGAGGGTCAGCGGGAAGTTCCGAAACTGAGTGGCATCAGTGGCACCCACCGAGATCATGTAGTCCACATACTTGGCCAGGTGGACCTTCGGGTCTGATTCGCCCTCGTATGCGGACATCACCGAAAATTGTATCTTCTTCTGAACCAGTGCTTTTAGGATTACAGGTGCCAACGGGGATGCAGGGAGAGTGGTGGCATCAGGTCCGCCAGATTTGGCTGCTACTTGCATTTGTAGCATCTCGATGGCCTTTTTCAATGCGGTCAGCTCGTCATTGTGGGCCACCTCCTATGGAGGCTTTTCAAAGGTCGTGTGCCTCGTGGACGCACGCCCCCGCAGTCCCTCGCTCTGGGGTGGCTCATCTGCGATGGGTTGGAACTGGTGTCCCGCATTTGGGCCAAGTCTATCGGCAGCTGACCTTCTTAGTCGGCCATGAGCGGACCTATGAGGCTGTAGGTCCGATTCTCCCCTTCGGGATGAAGCAGGGGCAGATACACATTCCGCTTCCCTTTCTCTGGGCCCCAACCTTCCTTGGAGGATGTCTCTTTCCCGAGATGCCTCCATGTAGGCAGTAGCACGCTCGTTCTGGGAACCCAGTCTATCTGCCACCTTGGCCTTCCAGGCACGTTCATGATATTGGGGAGCTCGCGCGGAGCTCGCCTATTGTTCAGCAGGAAGCTCCCTGGCTTGCCCCCAGGTTTGGGTAGCCTGAGTTTGCCTGTTTGTATGTCCTCGAGTCTCATCATTAGGAGTTCGCCGGGGTACTATGGCAAGCTAGCCTTGTTGTCTTTGCTGCAACCTCTGCAGGGCAGCAATTGTGCGTTGAAGCTCGTTAGGATTGTTGGCGAGGTCCCTTAAGGCAGGTTTCAATTCATCTGGAGCCCCAGTAGCTCGCTGGGGAGCTCACGGGGCGTCGTTCTTCTGGGGAGCTCGGCGCGAGGTCTCCCCATCTCGTCCCTTCCACCTTCTCGTAGTTACCGAGGTTTGTTCCTTTGACATTTTAGTATTTTGTTGAGAAGGTCGTCAAGGTCGTCGGTTCCAAGTCAAGGTAAATTTATTCGAAGTCCAATCTAACCTTGCATGCAAACGAATTGTCTAGAATTTGGTTTATTAGTTCACACACACGCGTTTAGGGTTCATTTTGTTATGTTTTTAGTATATCTTCAAGGTTAGATTGGAAATTACACCAGAAATTGGAAATTTTAGTATATCTTCAAGGTGTTCTTGGCTTTTGTCAAGAACACATGCAAATCTTCAAACAACTCTCACTTTTGCTCTCAAATTTTCTGAATTCGGAGGTTCAGACCCCTTCTTCTAGCGCCAAATTGTTGGTAGAATTTGTTAATGGATAATTAATGGCTGTTTATATGCTTAAATCTACCAAACAATAACAAAGATTTAGTAATCTTGTTCTTGAGGATTGAATATAGAGAGAGAGAGTGGAGAGCTTTAGTGAGAGAAAGTATGTGTGTATTATGAAACTTAGAGAGAGAAAGATACATGAGAGACATATTTATAGGTTTGCATGTGTGAGGTGGCACCTTGTGAGCCCATTTGGCTTTAGGTGTTGACAAGTGTCCTTGACACTTGTCTTTGTTCACTAGTTATGCTACCTTTACAAAAGCTTCGTCCTACTACATATCTATGTCCTATTTATACACCTGCTATTCGGGTTCTAGGACTAGGCGAGCTTCCAGACGAGCTTCATTGCCTTGTGCTACTTTAGGAATAAGGTAGTGGTGGACTCTCGCTTGGTTTCCGTGAAAAAGGGCGAGCTTCCCTTAGGGTGGGGAAGCTCTCCTGCGAGCTTCTCTCCCTTTCACGTAATTGGTTACTTGGACTTAAGTCGGTGAGAGTCCAGGCGACCTTCTTCTTTTACTTGGCGAGCTTCTCTATGTTGACTCTGGTCAGAATTTGTGACGTAGCCTCTACCGTTGCCAGCGACCTTCTTAGCCTTGAGTTAATTATTCTTATAATTACCTTGGGGAAGTTCGCTTATCAACAAAGATGCTACCACTTATAACATCATATTTACAAGGAGGAATACCAAAAATCTCATGTTACCAAGAAAGTCATTTTATTTCAAGGAAGGTCACTTTTGTAATCATTTTATGGGGTCCATGTGCAGGAGTGATGTCATCACACATGCACACATTTTTCTATCACCTCACTCTCTCTCCTCATGTTATCCCATCTCTTTCCCTCCCAAAAAATACAAGATAATTTTTTCTTTTCTTTTTTTAATTTAAAATTTCACTTGTTATTCTTTTTAAAATTTCCACCTGTTACTCTTCCCTGACATTCTCTCGTAACCTTACTAATTAAATTTTTTATTTTTTTATTTTAAAATAAAATTCTGACTTAGTCTTTTTTTTTAAATTTTGATTTTTTATTATTTTGAAATTGAAACCATCAACATTGACTTAGTCTTTTTATTTTTGGGTAAGTTAATTATTTCAAATTTTTTATTTTATCTTACTTAGTCTTTTTTTAATTTAAAATAAATACGTTGTTTAGCAGATTTTTTAACTTTTTTCCTTGATTAATAAGCAATCCCGTGGTTAACTTTTTAAAAGTGGTGGACAAATTAGGAGTCCCACCTCCCCTAATTTATCGTAATTAATAATGCTTCTTTGACTACGTACTAATCAATTTGAAACTCCTAAAATGGGAAACCAATTTCCTAATTTTTTGGGCAACCAAATTAATTTTTTTGGGAATAACACTCTAAAAAAATTGAATTTTGAATATCAATTTATTAGTATTATATATTTTGTTTTCGAAGTTTTTTTTTTTCGTTTTTATTAATACCCATTTTCAGATTTTATTATTTTTTCCATCTTAATATTTAATTTTAATTTCTATTCAGTATTAATATGCATATATGCATATTTTAATTTTTGCATATATATATATATATATATTCAATTTTTTAAATCTAAATAATATTAATACTTTTTTGAATCACAAAAACTCGTATGCAATATTGCACAAAACCCGACCCGTGCAATATCCCCAAATGAAAATTCGCGGATCCAATAAAATTTTTAAGGAAAATTCTCGTCACTTCCAGAATGTATACCACATGAACATATTTGTGCTACTGTAAGACAAATTGTGTGCTACTACATCTTAAAAAGTTATATTTTTTGTACTTTTAAAGTAACTGTAAGAATAATATGTATTTTTACAAGAACAAATATGTATTTCTTAATTTATTTTTCATATTATTATTAGTTTTATGTTGATAATATGTTGGTAATGTAATAATACCTTACATGTGTTACTATCTCGTCACTCCCAAAATGTTACTACATGAACATATGTGTGCTACTGTAAGACAAAATGTGTGCTACTACATCTTAAAAAATTAATTTTATCGAAATTCCAGAATGTATACCACATGAATATGTGTGTGCTACTGTAAGACAAAAGGTGTGCTACTACATCTTAAAAAATAATAATTTCTATAAAAATCAATAAATATTTATGAAAAATGAATATTTTTTCTAATAATAATACACATATTGATCTTACATTGTATTAACATGTTTGTTTTCTACAAAAAACAAATGAATATATGTAAAAAAACAACATTTGTTCTTATAGTAGTACACATTTGACCTTATAGTAGCATAAATTTACTCATACAGTATAGCGAAAATCCTGAAATTTGAAAATTGCCCAAATCCGACCCGACCTGTTCAAGATTCGTGAATTTTGTTACTTTGACCCCTTGGACCCGTGAATTTTCAAAATTTTCCTTTTTTGGCATATATTGCACCCGTGCAATATTGTATGGGAGACCTACACTTTTTGAATATCATACACAAAATTTAAATAGAAAGTAATAATATTTTATTCAACTAAAAATAAAATTTACAGCATCAATTTTTCTTAGTAATCACAGCAACAAAAAAAAAATGAAACAAGAACAAAACAAAAAAATGAATCAAAAGAGAAGCAGAAAAAAAAATCATACGTAATTCAAAAAATTATACCAAAAGGGCCTTAACCTCTGTTTCAAAAAAAATGAAAACCCACATCACACAAATAGATAACAGAAAGAAAAAACATACGTATTGCTCCTAAAATGAAAAAAAAAAAAAATCAAGCCTCGAACCAAAAAAATCAATTTTCGAACCAGAAAAAAATCAAGCTTCGAACTAGAAAAAAACATACGAACAGAAAAATCAAGCTTCTATGCTTCAAACCAGAAACCAAATTCAAAACCAGAAGATTTACGCCACAGCTCAGAAATCAAAAACAAAAACACTCAGAAGATTTAGGCCACAGCTCAGAAATCAAAACCAAAATCAAAACCACAGCTCTGTGCCGCCGAACCCGGACGGGAAACTGGGTGCAAACTCGAGAGAAGCGAAGCTGTTTTTCGCTAAACTCGGACTCTGCAGATGCACAAGCTTGAAAAGGCTTCCATCAGCACCGTTGATCCCCCGGAGATTGATTCGGCGCTAAGATCAAAGGCCAAAACGATTCCTAGAGAGAGTGTGGCAGCGAGTTAGCGTCGTGGAGTCGGCATTGCGCTGGTCGGTGAGTGGGAGCTTCGAGTCGGTGTTGAACTGGTCGGCGAGAGGCGCGTCTTGACGGAGAAATTCCGGCGATGGCGGCGTCGGGGCTGAGAAATCTGAAAATTGGGTGGGGTGGAGGAGAGAGAGAGAAAGAGAGAGATTGATTTTTGGCTAATTTGAAATCTGAAAATGGTTTTATTCTTGGGTGGGTGGGTAGGGTAGAGTAGGGGGCAGGGGTAGATGCGTAGGGTGTGATGTAGGTTTAATGACTTTTGTCAGATATTAATTTGGATGGACCCCATTTTTTACCCTCCTGGTAACATGGAGTTTTTGGTGTTCCTCTAGGGAAAAACACTCTTATAAAAGACCTTATATGTAACTTACCTCTATTAAAATTAAATTTACTAAAGTATTAGTAACAGATTTACAACCGAATTTTACAGTTGCTATCCAGGTCGTTGCTAAATTTACCAATGGAATGATAGTCTGTTAGTAAAATATACCAATAAATTACCAACAGATTACAAACAAAAAAAAATAATTACCTTAAATGATCAGTCTGTTGGTAATCTGTCGGAAAATCAGTTAGTAGTCAAAATCCGTTGGTAAATTCATATGTTAAACTGTTAAAAATCTCTTGGTAATTCGTTGATAAATTCCGTTAGTAATCTGTTAGTAAATATATCTGTTGGTAATATTTGTTAATAATTCGATATTAATTTATTGCTACAGGTTGATAAATCTTGGCAAAACTTGTTAGTATTTCGTTGCTAAATTCTGTTAGTAATCTGTTTCTAATTTATTAAAAAACATTAATTTAATATTATGCCCCTAATATAAGCTTTTTAATCATGCTTTTCAAAATATATAATAAACAAAAGCAATTAAAAGTCCATATTTATCCAAAAACTTATAACATAAGCTTTAAATCCAAAATCCACTATTTCATGGTTCATTACTTTACTCTACCAATAAGTCATAATTTCGATCTCAATTCAAAGTCAAAGGAAATTTAAAGTAAGCAGAATTTCTAAGTGGTACTCTCATCCTAATCATCGTCACGTGGCTGATCTCATAAAGTTAGAGTCTGAGGCGTTTACACGCTGCATTAGAATGTGTATTGTCTCCTCCATTTGTGTTTGTCGTGCCACAACATCATTCAGTACTCGTTGGACCTCAGCTCGACCCTCAGCACGACCTTCCTCTCTAATGCGCTCGACATCGATATGTGTCAATCCTAAAGAAACTTGTGACGAGCCCAAACTACCAAGACCATAAATGCGCTGCTTTTTTTACCCCTCCAACAACATCCATGTAGTGATCATTTACTTTCCTAGCACACTCCGATGCATCTACGTCAGAATTAGATAAATCAGGATCAACAACAATCCTCGAGTCGACTTTCTCCTATAAGAAAAACAATAATTAAAATGCATTAGGTAACAATTTTGATAACCAGACAATCATAAGAGCTCAAAGTTAATGAAAACAGTAGAAATTAACTACATGATTGTTATTAAAAAATTAATAGAAACAACAGGATTATTTTATTTGTTTTTCAGGTTACATTTCCTCAACCTCAAGCCTTTAATATTCAAGTTATGCTTTCTCCTAATCTGGTCTCTCCACCTAATGGGGATGGGAAATATTTGTTTCTAGTACTACAGATATCAGAGTATATTGGAACCCACCAACTGACTTATAAGCCCTGTTCGTAATAAATTATGACTGTATAGAAAATAACCTTAATTTTGAAGACGTTTAGAGAGGTTTCTCATTCATTAACATTATTAATCACATCTGGCTGTATAATATCATTACCTACCTAATCATTGATATATCATGGATTTAAAATATTGCCAGAAGCAATTGCTTAGCTTTGCAAGTGCATACACATACTTATTATCTATCTGTATATATACATATATGTCCATTTCTTTGCAAGTAACTAGAGCAACTACACGGTTAAATAAAGGAGATCCCATCAATAGGTTATTATCATTACGTGAACATTCAGCCCCAACAAATGCTTGAAGGATTAAAACATGAAATTAGTTCTCATAGAGATTTGACTTGCTAAAGATTTTCACATGTTTCGAAAGAACACGAACGAAACAGTCGAAAGTCATCCAAAGCCCTATATATACATGAACTTAATAACTCCTCCTATTAACCACCAATCATTAGCAATAAAAATAACATGCTTATTTCATATTTCAGAGTTTGTTACTTACGGCAACATCTTTTGAATGCTTATCCATCCATTTTTTCTCTTTTTTTCTCCAGTGTGTGTCTTTGAAAATCTCAAACTTACTTGGCTCTCGTCCTAACTCTTTGGCCTAATAAATAAAATATTTTTGTTTAATTATAAATATCATAAAAGATAATTTTTAGAATAATATTTTAAAAAAAAATACCATTTGTATAGCATGCCCATAAGTAGATCTGGACCCCCCGGTATGGACAGAAATTCCTGTACCGGGTCCACAAATCTCATAACGGCGATTAGCGGAGGCTTGCTCACGTTTCCGCTTGAATTCATCACTAATCCACACTACCCACCATCTTGTCCATATGACTTCAGAAATAAAGTCTGACTTCTCCTCCAATGTTCTAAAATGACATGTGAAACGCGAATAACATTTGCTAGCTTGGGTATTATAATATTTTCTAATCACCTTCTGGATATTGGGATCATAGGTCACATGTTTCTACGCATAAAACAATAAGCAAAAATTAAGTTAATTTCATATTGCAATGAATAGTAAATACTACAATATTTTGCATCTTACATGAAACTCTCTCCATTATAGAGTTTTTATTTCCTTGGACACTATTTTCCAAGTGTAGCCTTTAGGATCAACTCTAGTCTGAAAAATATCTGTGATTATACCTGACACTTTATACCCTGGATGCAAACTGTCACACCAAAACTTAATTAATATGTCATGCTTGAGCAGTAAATGACTATAATCCAACAGCAGCTTCCTTCCTCTTTTTTTTCCTAAGAATGGCAAGAAAAGTAGTAACACAACAGCCAATAAAGAGATGCGGCATATCTTCGTTGTAGTGTCTATCATTTTATTGCATAAAGATTTGTAAATGTAAATGTGACCAACTAAACTACAGTTTGGCATGCCTCAGTTTAGATATAACAGAAACAAAAACAAAACCCAATCACAGACAGCTTAGATATAATCTTTTGTCTATATGTTCTAAATTCACAAAAAAAAAATCTTATATAACTACTAATTGCACAAATATACCTTTCTCTGCCCACATGCTCAATTTGTAGTAATTGTGTCGCATTTGAGGAACTAATATCAGCAGTAGAAGATGAAGATGGAGGAATATCTTCCCCTGATAGTAATGGAGGGTCAGTCGTGTGCCGACTCGACTTCGGTGCTAATGGATTTGATCCACCTCCACTATTTACAAAATAATAAAGATAAATAATTAATAGCATTTAATAGCATGAAAATATTTGTAATACTTAATATGCTTCTTCATAGAAAAGCAACGTGTAATCAACATAAAATTTTAACTTGAGATTAACATTAGAGTTTAGCATATACCAGCACACGAATGGACCATAGATGGTCGTGCTCATACACGAACGTCCTCGTGGTGCCCAACATCTATAATAAAAATTTATATTTTTCATTAGTGGTTTATTTAAAAATTTGTATATATTAAAAAACATAGACATGACATATCAATCACTAAATGAAAATAAAATTTAATGTACCATTTAATGATGTATATAATGATGCATTTGTATGTACCCTATGACCATATCCATGTCGCGACTTAACACCTCCTCTGTGAGTCTCCATATCTGCAATGAAATATTCATTAAATTACATTTTCATATACAACAACATATAACACATCATGTAAATTTAATTAACTAACCAGCACCCTAATCACTATCTATATACTCATTCTCATTCTCATCATCTGTGCTATCCATTTCAGATTCAATTATAAGATCATCATCTTCCTCGAGAAGCTCATCATCAATGTCTATGAAAACTCCATCCCGATCATTTAATGATTCAGGTCCTTCAACATTAATTTCTATTAAATGGTGGACATTTACACCGTCTTCTTGGAATGGTTTGTCTACTTTTTTATGCTTATCTTTTTCATTTGATGTAGAAACTTCTACAATAGCCCTAGCTTTTACCTTAGAAATAACCCACCAATCTCTTTGTGCACGATTAGCACCAGGATACTCATAGTAATATACTCGAGTTACTTGAATGGCCAACACAAATGGTTCATATTTATTGAATCTTCATCTATTATTTACCTCTACAATCCCATGACCATAATGGATCCTTGTTCCCAAACTAGAGGGATTGAACCATTCACATTTGAACAATACGATTCTCTTGATTGGTGGACCAAAGTATTCTACCTCGACAACATCTACCAACTGGCCATAGTAGTCACTCTCACTTACACTTAAATTAGAACCCTTATACATACCCCACTATTCATAGTCCTTTTAGAAGAACCATGACTGAGCGTGTGAAACTTATAACCATTGACAATATATACATGGTATGACTTAACATTTCTTAAGGGGTCTTTGGTAAGATCTTGAATATAGGGGTTGTAGGATCGGCTGCGTTGAGTAGAACTGATGTACTATCCTCGCAAACCAACACGGGTTTTTTCTAACGTGCTTATGTCCTCACTCGCACGCACCCTGAGAAGTTCCCAGGGGGTCACCCATCATGAAATTGCTCCAAGCCAAGCAAGCTTAACTTTATAGTTCTTTCACAATGGGCACCAGAAAAGAAGATGCACCTTGTTGGTA
>JAPKLY010000177.1:83727-95940 GCA_026898435.1 Prunella vulgaris
AGTTCTTTCACAATGGGCACCAGAAAAGAAGATGCACCTTGTTGGTATGAGTAGTACAATCAATTCCTTTGAACCCAATATCTAGCTGCAGCCCCACGAGTTTGAATGCCTCCGCCGGACTTGGCGCACCTGCATCCGCCCGACTCGGCTAGGCAGACTGTTGGACTCGGTGCACCTTGCCTAATCCGCCCAACAGGGGTTGGAAATGCCATTTAAAGGATCATGTGCCTACACGTGAGGAATAATAATAACACATTAATGAGGAAGATAAAGTAGATACAAATACATTCAACTTTGTTCATCTACTCACATATTCTTCAAACCATTCCGGAAATTCATTTTCAAGTTTAACATTAACTTCTGCATCTGAGATGTTTGGTTGTTGGATCTTCAACGAATCTATGAATACTCTTTGCATATGCATAAGATTTAAAAAATGTTATTTGTTGAAAATATTTAGAATTATTGAATAATAATAGTATCTAAATTACTAACCAAGTATAGCACGCAACCTCCGAGCAATTCAACAAGACATAACCATGAGCAGCTTTGTATTCTTGCTCTGTCATATATCTAGTTTTTGTTTTTCCAATAGGACGACCAGGAAACTTGAATATGGAGAGACACCCATCATATCCCTCCCATTGACTACAACTCGCATCATTACGTGGCACTCTTCTATGTCGTGTATGCACGTGGTCTTCAAAATAATAGGAGAAAAATGATCTTGCCTCATCCACTAAGTATGCATTACTTATGGAACCTTCGACCTGGGCTTTATTACAAACATTGTTTTTCAACTTGCGAAGATACCTAAGAAAAGTTGTTACATTACTTACATACTTATGGTTATTTCATGAAGTCTATTTAAAATATACTTGTATAATCAATTTACCTCTCAAAAGGATACATCCATTTATATTGCACAGGACCTGCATTGCTAGCTTCGTAAGCCAAGTGCATAGGGAGATGTTCCATCGAGTCCAAAAAACTTGTGGAAAATATCTGTTCGAACTTGCACAATATAACAGGTATTTCTTTATCTAATTGTTCCATATCTTCTTGCCTTATGGTGGTGGCAGTGAGCTCCTTGAAGAAAAGACTAAGTTATGTAAGGGCTTTCCAAACATGCGAAGGAAGAAGTCCCTTGAATGAAATAGGTATCAACCTCTGCATGAAAACATGATACTCGTGGCTTTTCATTTTATGGAACTTGTTTTTCTTCAAGTCAACGAGCCTTGCAAAATTTGAGGCATAGCCATCAGGAAATCGAAGTTCTTTGATCTATTTGCACAATATTTCTCTACCCTTCTTATCAAGAGTGTAGCAAGCTTTTGGGTATTTTCCTGATATTTCATCTTGTGCCAACTCGAGCCAATGAGAAATGTCATTCAATTGCTGCCTAGATTTCGAAGTATCTTTTGTTTTGACTTGCACATCCATGATTGTACTAAAAATGTTATCAAAAACATTTTTCTCCACATGTATCACATCCAGATTATGTCTGATTAGATTTGAGCTCCAATAAGGTAGATCCCAAAAGATGCTTCCTTTTTTCCAAACACAATTTTGTTTTTTGTTGGACTCATTAGCACCGATTTCTGTAACCTTTACTAGAACCAGACCCTGAATTTCATTCAATAATTGAACAGCAGATCGAACAACAGGTGCATCAACTAAAATTACTTTGTTCACAGTGAAAGATGATTTATTAATTCGAAATGGATGATCAGGGTGTAAGAACTTACGATGACAATCAAACCAAGTTTGTTTACCACTCTTTCGAAGAGTAAATGCATCTGTCTTATCCATGCAATATGGACAAGCTAACCGTTCAGCAGTACTCCATCCGGACAACATGGAATATGCTGGGAAGTCACTAACTGTCCACATGACAGCAGCTCTCATCTCAAAGTTTTGCTTCTTTGAAATATCATAAGTTTGAACACCAACTTCCCACAATTGTATCAATTCCTTGATTAGAGGTTGCAAGTATACATCCAACTTATCTTTTTGGCTATTAGGACCAGGCACTAAGATAGTTAAGACAGTTAAGACATGTATTGCTCTTTCATGCATAGTCAAGGTGACAAATTCAACATGGTGACTATCACTGGCCAAGAAGAATACTGTGAACCATACTGTGAAAATGGTTGAAATCCATCTGTGCAGAGGCATAATCGAACATTTTGAACTTCAGCTGCAAATTCTGGATGAGTTTTATTGAAATGTTTCCAAGCAATAGAGTCCGAACAATGTTGCATAACACCATTTTCCACCTCATGTTCCCCATGCCACCGCATTTCAGTAGTCGTTGCAGTAGAGGCATACAATCTTTTCAATCTATCTGCCATAGGAAAATAATACATCTTCTTGAAAGTAATGTGCCGCTTTCTTGACTAGCTCTCCTGAATCGTGAATGACCATAAATTTTACAACATGTGAGATCATTGTCTTCACCCCAATATATCATGCATCCATTGTTGCAACAATCAATTTTTATTACTGGCCATTCCTCGCAATAATTTCTTTGCGCAATGAAAATCATTTGGGATTGTATTTTGTTGGGGAACAATCTCACCAATAAGTTGCGTCACATCATCAAAATTTCTTACAGACATGTGATGCTCAGACTTCAAGTGCATCATTCTAGCTATAAATGATAATTGAGAGTGATTGGTACATCCCTTCCACAACTCTTTATCCGCAGCAGTGAGCATATCATAAAATTGTTGATAATCTGGATTCGGAGATTCTTCCACACCACTCGGTTCAAACTGGGGACCAGCAGCATCCATCACCATGGTGTGGTAATCCATTGAAGGTTCCATATCATTATCTTCAGTATCATTTTGGCTACTTGTTGTATCAAGATCTTTCTCCCCGTGACAATTCAAAACGTAATAATTAGGCACAAATCTATTTTTAGATACGTGGAATCTAACATCATCAGGAGAAAGATACCTACGATTTCGGCACCTACGTTGATTACATGGAAACCTAATTTTATCGATGTCCATTCAGCCAACTTGGCTACAAGCAAATTCAATAAAGTTCTCCAGTCCTTCTAAAAATTCATCAGTTAGGACCACTCCGTTCAATCTTCTGTACATCCACTGGCGCCCTACATTCAGTTTTACAAACTAGATCTCCTAAATATTACAAGAGTGCATATAAAGTATGTTTTAAGAGAGTAAGAGAGAAAAAAAATTAGCAAGAATTGAAAAGGCATGACTTACCGTATATAATGATGCTGGAGAAGATTTTAAATCTGCAAATAAGAAAGAAAAAAAACACAAAAGAGAACAAGATTAGTTCTTTTTTTAAATAATAAAAAAATTAAACACAAATTATGGTAGTTGATGTGTAAGTTGGTCCTATTAATTGGATTGTGAGAATGTAAATGACTTCTTAAAATATTAATTAATTGTATTAATTGTAAAACATTTTTTTTTACCATCACAAGAAGTATATTATATCTTAAAGCCCCATTTTCAACCACTTTCTCAATATCTTAATTTCTTTAGTATTAATTAATTAACTAACTAACTAGTTTTTATTTTATTTTTTAGATTGATATTCGGTCAAATATCAACTAATTTGGTACGAAATTCTACCATTCACTACACGAACACTCCTTTTAGTGCAAGAAAACTAGAAAATATACAGCTAAAAGAAGTGGAGAGGATCTAGATATACTAGAAAACTTTAGATCTGTTAAACTTGCTATTAGACCTGTTTTGTTGAATTAAGTTGCATATGTCAACTTTCTGTGGAGTCACTCCTACCTGCTTGGAACTTTCTTGATATATATATCTTTATGCGCCCAAATTCTTTGTGTCTAATACTACCAGGAAACTAATGTTGTATACCCATGTCACTATCACACACTAACTTCTTGTATCTTATTCAAGAAGAATTAGCATCCAGAATGTATAATTTATCTCAAATTTGTCTCAGATTGGCAAGTCTATACATCTTTAACATTAATTAATCTTTATTTATGTATAGAACCAGAGAAAAGTATGCAAATGAAGTATGTTTATGAATAGAACCAGTTATCTCTCAGTGTTCCCATGCATATAAGATTCTCCTCTAGGAAAAACTGCTAAAAAATCTACATTATATTATGAAAAGGATTGCTGCTAATAGCGTGATTGCACTTAAATATAAAAGTAACCACCATTTTTTGGCTCTCTGGCAGTGCATTCTAGGGCATTGACTGAAAGCACCCAGCACAAATTTGAAGATACATGGCAGGAACAACCACTAATAATTGATCCAACAGAACTATTTAAATGAAGTAAAGCAAGACTGTCATAAAAGCAACACCAGCACCCAAAGCTATAGAGAGCATATAGTTATACCTTTGCCACCACTTCTTCCTATATCTGAAGATGAAGAAGTTGAAAATGGTGCACACGAGAATCCATAGCGTCCAGCTAGCTCCGAGTTCAGCACAAGATCAACTTTGCTGTCAAATGTGGCAGGCAATATAACCGAAGATTGTCAAATTGATACCTCTGGGCTACATCAAGAAACAGAACCTGAACTACAAGAATTGATTTTAATACTCAAATTCAGGCTAAAAATAACAGGTGCTATTCACGTGTTCACATAAATTCTCTATTTTTTAGCCTAACGTAAATTGATACCTGTTATTCAGAGCATTGGCAGCAAAAATTCAAATCAAACTCCATTACCAAGATTATACATGTTCACAGCAAGGAAGTATTTGACTATTAACAACACTGCAACTAGTGCGTAGTAGTATTTGAAAAGATTTTATTTGAAGGTAAGAAATTTGGAAGTTACTGTTTGCTCAAAATGTGTCCACACTCAAGGGTACATGATCGCTATATCGTCATGGCAAGTTTGACCAAGTTTAATATTTATCGAACACAGTGAGATGAGGATTTGTAAGGAAAATGTTGTTTCAATTTCAATAGCTAACAAAGCAATAAAGGAGAAGAGTATCTATTGTCTACAAGTGCGTCAAACAAGTAAACTACCTATCACCTTGGGTTTCGAAGTGAGCAAGTTGTGAGAGATATGTGCTAGTGTACTATCCTATGTTTCATATGGTGAAGTATCACAAGATCATGTAATGATGTATTGTATAATCAATCGGCTAACCACTCTTAACATGCAAAAGGTCTCCCTAGATGCACATTAGAGCCTCTAATTGTTCTTCCAATTCACTAGAGATAATTCTCACTATCTTAGGAATTTAATCAAACACTTAGCATGCATTGGCCTAATAGCAAGAAGATTTAGAAAAATAGCCCTACTCTAGTATGAGACTAACTCCCTAATGGCCCTAGGAATCAGTTATGCATACCAAGCATTCATACAATCCATCAATGTAGAGAATTGATCATACAACAATTCAAAGCATTCAAAAGATCAACATGATCACCACATTACTCCATAGGAGTCATACACCAACACATAAAGGAATTAGCCCATGACTAATTTGGTAAACATAAGAACAATTAAGCTAGGAACAATCATCATCATACAAGAAATGTAGAGAGATTACCTATTACAATGAGAATTGAAAAGATACAATTTACCTCTAAAAGCTATCTAGCAATCCGGCAATAAAAATTACAAAATAATCAGTCAAAATGTAGCTCTTAATGTGGAGAGAATGTAGGAACAATTAGATCGGCAATCCGTACGGTAGATCGAAAATAATCGAAGAAATCGTAAGAAGAAATTTTAAGAACCCAATTAGTAACTACCTCTCTCTCTCTAATCTAATCTAAGAACTTGAATTATGACTTGATTCTAAACTAGATTTCTTTGAGAATCTGATCCTTGGAGTATTTATAGTGCCCATAATGTTTAGTCCAAAATTCCCTTCATTAAACGTGCGAAAAGATGAAACATCCCTCGAAAATGGGCCCAGACGAAACCTCCACACGAATCCCCAAAGTAGCCACACGAATACAGCTCGTGTGTGTGTTCGTTCGCTCTGGAGTGAACGAACCAGTGGAGTAGTGCACGAATCCGGCTCGTCGTTGCACGAGCCCATCTAGTCGGCACACGAACCAAGTTGGTCTCGTCCGATCGATCCTCGACTTCCTCATTTCCTTCATATCTTGAGTTCTAGAGCTCCGATTGACTCGATTCTTTTTTTGTTGCGACCCTATCTTTGAACTCTTCGACATGGTATATCATTTGCCTCCATTGGATCAACTCACAATTTCTGGACTTTTACAAACCTGCTCATCTTTTGCTGATTTTCGCTCGTTTTCACTACAAAACACAACTTTCTAGCCAAAAAGGGTTAAATGCACAAAGTATAGCATTTCAGGGTCAAATATGAACATAAGCACATCAAAACCATATAAAAATAGATGCAAAACCATGCAATTATGACCCTAATCACTTACCAATCTCAACTTGTTTAGATCCAGTTACTTAAATGTTTGTGCATTTACTCTTGGCTACTATTGCTCTTGATTCCTGCATTTCATCACCAAAAATGGTCAACTTAATCACATTACTTACCTAAAAACACAACTATAGTTGAGATATCAGGCACTCTAAACAATTCAATCAAGAGATCAGATAAAAGATGGTTGGGGTTGGCTTCTTGTGAGTTGCTCTCTTCATGTAGGCACAATAACACCACACGGCAAGTTTAATTAAATGTTAACCGTAACGAAACACAAATAAATATGACGAGACACGGTTGACTCTGGTAATTAAAACAAGGCAAACTCAATCATTAAAACTATTATGTTTCTTTGATCAACTGCGCTTGTTGAGTTATTTGCTGATATAAAAGAAACATATTGATACTCAATTTTCCTAACTTTTAGTATATACACAGAAATTCCCTTAAAAAAAAAGAGTAAATGAACAAACATTTAAGTAACTTAACACTAAAAATTTGATGCAAGTATAAATCCCAGAATTCTCTAAATTTGATGCTGCTCAAGTTCAGATTCAATGGCTGCAGTGTTAACTCTACTACTGAAGTGTGAATCAATTGAGCAAAAGGTCATTGGCCTTGTATAAAGTGATTAAACAAAAATCTAAATTCATTAAATCTAAAACACTATCAATTTACATGAGCAGTATGCTAACACCAAGGTTTTTTTTTTTGCAAAATAATAATAATAACTGTAGATTTAAGAAGTCGGAACAAATGACAATTTGAGCCAGAACAGATTCACCAATAAATATACAAATCATCACCCACCAAATTTGAGATAAAATTACAAAATAAATCATGAAACTATACACGCGAACAGAAACCGTACCAACAAATTGGGGATAACAAGAGGTGTGCTACACTAGCAGATAGTAATCTCCACAGAATTTATCAGGATCAAGGCAGGCGATGGCATAGAGAGTGTGGATAATTCCAGGAATGTACCCCAAGATAGTCAACACCGAAAAACACCACCGGCAAATTAAAAGACTTACACTCAATAGTGTGGCTTGGGCTTTACTTCAAGATAAATGACACAGCCACTGGACACAGCCAATGAACGCAGACGTGCCGGAGGAAATGAAAATTTAAAAAATTCGCCAATGGATTCTGAGAAGTAGCTAGGTTTTTCAGCGTGAATTAGAAAGAAGTAATAATCAGGGGGGAAAGAAATTTATTTTACCAACAAAATATTTCCGTTGCAAAAATATTTAGTCACAATTCCATAATTAATCTGTTGTTAAAATTAAATTATAAATTAATAAATTATAAATTTATTAATTACTATCGGAATTACTAACAGAATATGTTTCATTGCAAAATGTGTTGTTAAATTGTTAGTAAATTGTTGAGATAGTATAGTAGGTGTATCCGTTGTAAATCCTTTGTTAATTACTAACGGATTTATGTCCGTTGGTAAAATTCGTTGCTAATAAGCAAATTTTTTATAGTGTTTATTGGCATTATAATATAAGAAAGTACTTGGAAATGTATAACAATATATTCTTCACAAAAATATCTGCAAAACACGAGTTCACATGAACATGATTTTTCAATTATCATTGTCATGCATATAAATTATAACTAATGTGAATATCATTATTCATTGTTTAAAAAATATTCGATACTGAATGTAAGTTTTGAAAAATAATAGTTTCATAAAACAAATGGTGATCAAAACAAGTAAAAGATAGAACAAAAGTAATCTAGATAATTGACCGGAAATCATGGTTCACTCCCACTATATAGAGGGGTTCTTCCTTTGTTGTAAGTGTGGTCAACAATACAGTTTGTGTTCCTGTAGTAATGAGTGAGAGAGGGTCTGGCTACCGAGATAAGGACTTGTGTATCTGAAGGACGTAGAGTCTGTTCCCAAGCACCGTGGGATACTTCATCAGAACCGTAAAGGGGCAGTTCTGAACCTGGTGTTTGCAGTCCCTTTATCTCGATAACTTTACTTCTATCTCTTACTTGTTTTGATTCACCATTTCTTTTATGAAACTATTTATTGGGACAATCTGAGTGTTTTGATTAGATCCCAAAACCCCTGATGATTTGCCTAAGTACAGTTAGTCAGGATTGTCTAGTTCAGGATAGTCAGGTTATGGATTCAGTTCAGGGAGAACGTGTTGAAGACTGAAGAATATTGGAGTAGACTCAATTGACTGAAGTCTGAAGTGCAACTCACCCTAGAAGAAGGTCAGAGTCAGTCTTGAAGAAGATTGCCTGAACAGAAGCTGAAGACCGAAGACTTGAAGATCCATCCTGAAGGTAATCCAGAGTTACCATTGTATGATGTTTCTACTGAGTATACTAAGCATGCTCAGGACAGAACTTAGTCAGTGAAGAGTAGTGTAACCTATCAGGCCGAGCTTTATGCTCGTAAGACCTGACTTAGGCCTTGAGTCAGTTTATCTGACTCATGTAAGTCCAAAGCAAAAAGGTTACACATACTGGGCTGAATAACCTATCAGGCCGAGCACTATACTCGTAAGACCTGACTTAGATCTTGAGTCAGTTTATCTGACTCATGTAAGTCCAAAGCAAAAAGGTTATTTATGCTATGGGACAGTTGACATTTATATTAACACCTGAGAGACAAAGAGAATGTCAGTAGACTCTATTAAAGACAAACATTCAGCCTGCCTAAATGACAAGAAACTCGGAGTATTGAATGTACGAGGAAAGGACAAGTGTCAGACGATCAACTAGCCGTTTGTACGGAGAGCCAATCGCCTTTCGACACGCATGTACGGAGTCTGCGCAGCAGTTAATGCGGCATTTCATGCGTCTCAGAGTTGCAGGCGGCAGGACAGAATTTTCCAGATTAAGCATGGGAAAAAGGTCAATAGTACATCTAGCCTGCAACCACCCTAAAATAGGAAAGATTTGGGAAGATCTCCTCCAACGGATCTTACCTATAAATACAGAGAGTCTTGCACCCATTCAAAGCTAACGGGAAATTTCCAAGAGAAAGCTCTTAAGAATCCAAGCACTCAAAGCATACTTTAAACAACACTTTGCAATTAAATTTCCCTAGTGTTGTAGTAGGATTCACTCTGTATTTGCTTAGTTTTGATAGCTCTAATCTTTAGCATTGCTTTGTATTGCTAGGGCTATCCTTAGTTGGAACCAAGAATACCAAACCACTCAGGGTGTGAGATTGGTTGGTTAGAAGGACTGAGACTTGTAAAATGCCCAGGGGTCAGTTCCTAAGAGAGGAAGTTGGCTATTCGTGTCCCTTGGCACGTAAAACCCAAGTACCTATCCTCAGGGTTTGAGGGTAGCTTCCTGTTAAATCAGGTCGTGGACCTAGGAGTTGGTTATCTCCGAACCACGTTAAAAAGTCCCCTGCGTGCTGATTTACTTATTGCTCAGGATCATAATTATCCTCATATAAAACTGAGCATCTTTGAATTGTTTTGAACATCAGGCTGAATCAATCATCCTGACCTTTAAAATTGTGCACCATCCTTAACCACCATTTACTAAGCAAAGTCAGAGAAAACGTTTTCAGAAACTAAAATGAGTAGAAACTAAGGGCTCTCATTCCGCACGTACTCTAGGTTACTGAGATAGTAGTCCAACTAACTAGCTTCCGAGCGGTCAGTAGGTTTGTTATCTCTACTGAGCTTCTGAGCACAAAACTCATACTCAACCTATCTGACTCCATACTGACTTGTCCCTGCTGCCCCTGCTGACTATCAGTTTTGTTGAGTAACATATTGTACAATCAATTGGCAAACCACTCTAACATGCAAAGATCTCCCTAGATACACATTAGAGCCTTTAATTGTTCTTTCTACTCACTAAAGATAATTCTCACTATCTTAGGAATTTTATCAAACACTTAGCATGCATTGGCTTAATAACAAGAAGATTTAGGAAAATAGCTCAATTCTCATATGAGACTAACTCCCTAATGGCCCATTCAATCCATTATGCATTCTATGCATTCATACAAACCATCAATATAGAGAATTGATCATACAACATCTCATAGCATTCATAAGATCAACATTAACACCACATTACTCCATAGGAATCATACACTAACACACAAAGGGATTAGCCCATGGCTAATTGTGGAAACAAAAGAGTAATTGGACTAACTACAATTATTATCAACTTGAATAGAGAATACAAGATATTACCTATTACAATGGAAATTGGGAAAGATACAAATTACCTCTAAATGCTATCTAATAATCCGGCAATGGAAATCGAAATTCAAACGGTAGAAATGTAGCTCTAGTTGAGAGGAACGTGCAGCAACAAATGGATTGAAGATCCGAACGGTAGATCGAAAGTTATCGAAGAAATTGTAAGAAGAAATCTAAGAAACTTACTAAGTAACCTCTAATCTCTCTCTCTAAAACTACCTAATGATCTAACTAATGGAATCCCCTTTGGAAATCTGATCCTTAAGGTATTTATAGTGCCCACCATGTCTGGTCCAATATGCCCTTCATTAAACGCGCGAAAAGACAAAACGATCCTTCAAAATTGTGCAGAAATGAGATGTGCACGATCCCGTGGAGGTTCCAGAATGAATGCATTCGTGCACAGCATGTGTTCAGTCATGGCTGAACGAACCAGGGACTCTTTCGCACGATCCCGTGCTGCTGGTCGCACGATACCGTTCGGTCGATCCTCGACTTCTTGTTTTCTTCATATCTTGAGTTCTAGAGCTCCGATTGACTCAATTCTTTTTCCGTTGCGACCCTCTCTTCGAACTATTTGACATGGTATATCATTTTCCTCCATTGGATAAACTCACAATTTCTGGATTTTTACTAACTTGCTCGTCTTTCGCCAGTTTTGCTCGTTTTCACGACAAAACATAACTTTCTAGCCAAAAAGGGTTAAATGAATAAAGTATAACATTTTAGGGTCAAATATGAACATAAGCAAATCAAAACCATATAGAAATGGATGCAAAAAGATGCAATTATGACCCTAATCACAACCTCCTGGGTTCAAGTTGGTGATAAGGTGTATCACCTGAAGAAAGCCCTTTATGGCCTGAAGCAAGCTCCGAGAGCTTGGTATGATACTCTTTCCCAATTCCTGATAGACCACAGGTTCGTGAAAGAAACAGTGAACAGGACCCTCTTCTGGATATCCGAAGGGGAAGACATTCTCTTGGTTCAAATTTATGTGGATGACATAATATTTGGATCACCTAACCAGAAGCTTTGTGAGAAATTCTCAAAGCTGATGACGGGGAAGTTTGAGATGTCAATGATGGGAGAAATGAACTTCTTTCTAGGTCTTCAGGTCAGACAAACTGACTGCGGAATCTTCATAAATCACTCCAAGTATTCGAGGGACTTGATTTAGAAGTTTGGAGTTCAGACCAGCAAAGTCTCACGTATTCCCATGAACACAAATGAGAAGCTGGATCTTGACAAGGAGGGGACCTCAGTGAATCAGACTGAATATAGGGCACTGATTGGATATTGTTGGGACAATCTGTATATTTTGATTAGATCCCAAAACCCTTGATGAATTTTCCTAAGTATAGTTGTTCAGGTTTGTCTAGTTCAGGGGGAATACGCTGAAGACTGAAGAATATTGGAGTCGACCCAATTTACTGAAGTCTGATGTACAATCCATCCTGAAGAAGTACCCTCCACTCTTCAGGAACTCCAAGCAACTGGACCGGAAAGCAATTTCTGAAGAAGTTGTCAGAGTAGGACATGCTGTCGGGGCCGCTGGTGATCGGAACAGGATGAAGCAGGTCCTGAACCGAGTCTTGGAGA
>JAPKLY010000177.1:95950-115535 GCA_026898435.1 Prunella vulgaris
ACTTCTTGTTGACTCCTGAATTTACTTTTCTGTATTCCTATCAAGAATTGTACTAACTCATTCCTTGTTTCCATCCTATAGACTAAGTGCCTAGTTTTTCAGGAGGTGCTGAGTTGTTTCACTGACTAAATCAGTTGATTGTATAAATGGTAAGGAATTCGCTTAAGGGTTTTGGCGTCATCAAAAAGGGGAAAATTGTTGGGACAATCTGAGTGTTTTGATTAGATCCAAAAACCCCTGATGATTTGCCTAAGTACAGTTTAGTCAGGATTGTCTAGTTCAGGATAGTCAGGTTAGGGATTCAATTTTGGGGGAACGTGCTGAAGACTGAAGAATATTGGAGTCGACCCAATTGACTGAAGTCTGAAGTGCAACTCACCCTGAGAGAATATCAGAGTCAGTCTTGAAGAAGATTGCCTGAACTGAAGCTGAAGACCGAAGACTTGAAGATCCATCCTGAAGGCAATCCAGAGTTACCATTGACTGATGTTTCTACTGAGTACACTAAGCATGCTCAGGACAGAACTTAGTCAGTGAAGAGTAGTGTAACCTATCAGGCCGACCTTTATGCTCGTAAGACCTGACTTAGGCCTTGAGTCAGTTAAACTGACTCATGTAAGTCCAAAGCAACAAGGTTAAACATACTGGGATGAATAACCTATCAGGCCGAGCACTATACTCGTAAGACCTAACTTAGGTCTTGAGTCAGTTTATCTGACTCATGTAAGTCCAAAGCAAAAAGGTTGTTTATGTTATGGGACAGTTGACATTTATGTTAACACCTGAGAGACAAAGAGAATGTCAGTAGACTCCATTAAAGACAAATATTCAGCCTGAGTAAATCACAAGAAACTTAGAGTATTGAATGTACGAGGAAAGGACAAGTGTTAGACGATCAACTAGCCATTTGTACGGAGAGACAATCACCTTTCGACACGCATGTATGGAGTCTGTGCAGTAGTTAATGCGGCATTTAATGCGTCTACGAGTTGCAGGCGGTGGGACAGAATTTTCCAGATTAAGCATGGGAAAAAGGTCAATAGTACATCTAGCCTGCAACCACCCTAAAATAGGAAAGATTTGGGAAGATATCCTCCAACGGATCTATTTCAAATCTTACCTATAAATACAGAGAGTCTTGCACCCATTCAAGGCTAACGGGAAATTTCCAAAAGAAAGCTCTCAAGAATCCAAGCACTCAAAGTATACTTTAAACAACACTCTGCAATTAAATTTCCCTAGTGTTGTAGTAGGATTCACTCTGTATTTGCTTAGTTTTGATAGCTCTAATCTTTAACATTGCTTTGTATTGCTAGGGCTATCCTTAGTTGGAACCAAGAATATCAAACCACTCAGGGTGTGAGATTGGTTGGTTAGAAGGACTGGGACTTGTAAAACGCCCAGGGGTCAATTCCTAAGAGAGGAAGTTGGCTATTAGTGTCCCTTGGCACGTAAAACCCAAGTACCTATCCTCACGGTTTGAGGGTAGGTTCCTGTTAAATCAAGTCGTAGACATAGGATTTGGTTATCTCCGAACCATGTTAAAAAGTCCCCTGCGTACTGATTTACTTATTTCTCAGGATCATAATTGTCATCATATTAAACTGAGCATCTTTGCATTGTTTTAAACATCAGGCTGAATCAATCATCCTGACCTTTAAAATTGTGCACCAGCCTTAACCACTATTTACTAAGCAAAGTCAGAGAAAACATTTTTAGAAACTAAAACGAGTAGAAACTAAGGGCTCACATTCCGCACGTACTCTAGCTTACTGAGATAGTAGTCCATCTGACTAGCTTCCGAGCGGTCAGTAGGTTTGTTATCTCTACTGAGCTTCTGAGCACAAAACTCATACTCAGCCTATCTGACTCCTTACTGACTTGTCTCTGCTGCCCCTGCGGACTATCAGTTTTGTTGAGTAACATCAGGATCTTCCTGACTGAGTGTGTTAGAGTATTTTTCTGAGTTTCGGAAAAATCTGATATCAGTGTATTCCCCCCCCATACACTGATTATACTTGTTTCGGGACCAACAAGTGGTATCAGAGCAGTGGTTCAAAAGACCACTGACTTTGTTTACCAACAGTTTCTGAGGAGAAACTTTTGATGGTCAACTGAACTGATCTTATTTCTGAAAACTTGCATATCATGGCATCCGGCTCTAGACGCCTTGAGGGCAATCTTCCTAAATTCTCTGTTGATAACTATGATTATTGGAAATTCAGGGTCCTTGCACATCTCTACTCCATCCATGATCAGATGCCACAGGTGATTGAGAATGGTCCTATCATGTTCATGATAAATCGCAACAACACCTGGCATGTAGCTGGTAATGCTCTTGTTCCGGCTGCCAGAGATGAGCCTGTGGAGAGGTCCGCGCTTACTGCTGATCAGATTAAGCAAATCGAACTAGATAATGTTGCGAAGAACATTATACTCCACACCATTTCTTACGAGAATTCGGTCAGGCTCATGCATCTGAATACTGCGAAGGAGATCTGGGAAGCACTGAAGGAGATGAGTGAGGGTTCTGAAAAGATTAAAGAGAACAAGCGTGATCTTGCTATCAGGAAGTTTGAGGCATTCCGGATGTTGGAAGGAGAAACCATCGATCAGATAAAAGCTCGATTCATTAAGATGATGAACGAGATAGCAACCCTTGGGAAGGAGTTTCCCAAGAGGGAGATGTCATCTAAAATCCTGAACTGTCTCCCTAAAATATAGGACACAGGAGTGATCTTGCTGAAGAACACTCAGGATCTCACAAACGTCCCTTACTCTCACCTCTTCTCAGAGCTAAAAGCTCTGGAATTTGACTGAGTGTGTTAGAGTATTTTTTTTAGTTTTAGAAAATATGATATCAGTGTATTCCCCCCCATACACTGATTATACTCGTTTTGGGACCAATACTATTGTTTTTCAAAACTTACAGTAGTAAGAGTATCACGATTAGGGCAAAACTAACTCCTGTCGTAAGTGTGATTTCGCTGCCGTTGGAACATTGGTCCTCCGCCGTTGGAGCGCCGACCTTTGTTTGAGACGGTTGAGCTCCACCCCTCCTTCTGCCGACGCAGGTAACGCACGTAATTCCCTTCCCAGTTTTTCATTAATTAACCTGATTAAATTATTTAATTGAAGCTTAATTATTTAATTATTTCTAGTTTAATTAATTCTGTTTTTTTTTTTGCTATTTTCTTAAATTTAAATTTTATTCGTTAAGGGTTCTTTGTTTAATTTTTTTGGGATCCGATGTTAATCGTGTTGGTTATTTTTTACCTCATTCTCATTTCAACCCTTTATAGAACCTGAGTGATTCCGTGTGCGCTTGATTAATCAGGCTAACATTCTTGGCTCTCCTTAGTTTCCTGAGTTGATTGGTTGAACTCAAAGATTTATTGTGTTTAATTACTTGGATATCCGAATATCTTGTCATGGCAACTACCACTACATCTATTGTGAATTTAGTTCATTTCAATGAAAATTTAATTTAGTATTTGGCAAAAGAAAATGAAAAGTGTTTTAATTCAAATCGTGTTTATAAAGTCATTGCTCATTCCTATGCTGATACTGAAACCTCTCCTAAGAAATCAGAAATGAATGAACTTGCATTGAGTGCCATCATTTTGAATTTATCTGATTCTATGATAAGAAAGGTTTGAAATATTGAAAGTGCTCGTGATATGTGGAATAAGTTGCATGAACTATATACTGAAAGTTCTCTTCCTGGTAAATTGTTCTTGTTGGAAAAGTTTTTTCGCTATAAACTTGACATGAGCAAAAGATATTGATGAGAATCTTGATAAATTTACAAAATTGATACAAGACATCAAGCAAACTGGTGATAAACACATCGATGAACATACCCCTGTTATGCTTTTGAATGTTATTCCTTATTCTTATAGTGATTTGAAATATGCTATTAAGTATCGTAAAGATAATATCACCTTATACATTGTTATAAATGGTCTGCGTAGCAAAGAACATGACTTGAAGTAAAATGGGGGTAATGGAAAGGGTGAAGTCATGCATGTACGAGAAAGAAATAAGACTAGAACTCAAAATAAAAAGTCTTCAAAGAATGACCATGGTGATACTCATAAAGCTAGGTCTAAGTCTAGAACGAATACTCGTAAGTGCTTTTATTGTCATGAAACCGGTCATATGATTAAAGAGTGCCCTAAGAAACAATAAGAAAGATAAGAAAAATCAAATGAGCATGCTAATTCGGCTGTTGGTCAAGAATATTATGGTGATGTTTACATGGTTACTGAACTAAGTGTGAATTATGTTGACATAAATAAACATGATTGACTTATTGATTCGGGTTGTACCTATCACATGCCCCCTTTTAAAGAGTTTTACCACTTTTGATAGTATTCAAAATGGTTATTTGTCTATGGAAAATGATAAAAAATGTGATGTACTTGGTGTTGGTACTATTTCCTTGAACTTTGATTCTGGTGTTTCCTATACATTGAAAGATGTAAGATATATGCCTACTATCTTATGTCTTGTGTTGCATCGGAAGAAGATGGTTTGGAAGGTAAGTGGGGAAAATGTTATATGAAAATTTTGAAAGGAAATCTTGTGATTTTCAAAGCTGAGAAAAGAAATAATTTATATGTGTGTTGTGTTAAACCTGTGGTTACAAATGTTGCTAATTTGTCTAAAAAAGATAAAACTTATTTTTGGCATAAACGATTAGGACACATGAGCAGTAAAGGACTAGAAATTTTGCAAAAAGAAGGTTCTTTTGGTGCTGATAAAATTTCTGATTTACCTTTTTGTGTGCATGTGTTCTTGGCAAGCAACATAAAGTGTCTTTTCATGTTTCTCCCTCCCCTATAATTCTAAATTCAAAGATGTGCTTGAATATATCATGCTGATGTATGGGGCCCTGCTAGTGAGCCCACTCAGAGTGGAAATATGTATTTCTTGTCTATTATTGATGATTTCTCACAGAAAGTTTGGGTTTTTTTGCTAAAAAATAAATCTAATGTGTTTTCAAAATTCAGTAATTGGAAAACTCATATTGAAAACCAAACTAGTAAGAAAATCAAAACTCTTAGAACTGGTAAAGGTTTGGAATTTTGCAATACTCAAATGAATGATGTTTGTGGAAAATTTGGCATTAAAAGGCATATGATTGTTCCTTATAATCCGCAGCAAAATGGTGTTGTGGAAAGAATGAACCGTACTTTGTTATAAAGAGTTAGAAGCAAGCTAGCCACTTCTGGCCTTCTTAAAAGTTTTTAGGGTGAAGCTTTTTGTACCGCTGCATATTTGATAAATAGATCCCCGTCAGTGTCCTTGAATGGAAAATATCCCAAACGTGTGTTCTATGGTAAGAAAAATTGATTTCTCTACCCTTAAAGTGTTTAGTTGTGCTGCTTTTGTTCATAAAAAATTTGATAAACTTGAACCTCGTGCAAAGAAATGTGTATTTCTTGGTTATCCTGATGGAGTTAAAGGCTATATACTGTGGTCTATGAATGATCATGGTTATAAGGTAATCATAAGTAGAGACGTTACTTTCAATGAGCATGAATTTCCTTGTTTACCTGATTTTGTGCCTTTACATGGTTATCAAAATGAGGTAGAGCATGTTATGCTTAAATTTGAAACTGCTATTGATGAGCATGAACATGTTATTGAGAATGTTGATAATGAGTCGCATAATATGTCTGATAATTCTGAGAATGTTCATGATAATGTGCATGGTGGAGATAATAAAAGACCTAGAAGGAATGTTAAGATGCCTCAAAGATTTAATGACTATTATGTGGACACTCATGCATTTCATGTTTTTGAGTTAAATGATAATGAGCCTAAAACTTATCGTAATGCTTTGAAATCTAATAAATCTCATGAGTGAATTAATGCAATGAAAGATAAAATGAACTTTTTGCATTCAAATAAAACCTGGATTCTTGTTCCTAAACCTGTTAATTGCTCTTTGGTTGATTGCAAGTGGTTGTATAAGATTAAAAATGAGGTTGATAATATCATATACAAAGATAGACTAGTGGCTAAGGGATTTACTCAAAAAGAAGGGGTAGATTATAATGAAATATTTATTCATGTGGTGAAATTTACAACTGTGCGAATTATGCTTGCTATGGTTGCCCATTTTGATTGGGAATTGAAACAAATAAACGTTAAGACATGTTGGTCCCGAAACGAGTAATAATCAGTGTATGGGGGGGATACACTGATGTCAGATTTTCCAAAATCTCAGGAAAATACTCTTACAAACTTAGTCAGGAAGATCCTGATGGTTCTCAGTAAACTGATGGTCACAGGGGCAGCAGCAACTGATCAGTCAGGAGACAGAAAGACTGAGTCTGAGTGTTGTGCTCTAGAAAGCTCAGTAGAGATAACCCACCTACTGACTGCTCAGAAAGCTAGTCAGTTGGATAGCTGTCTCAGTAAGCTAGAGTTACGTGCAGAAAGTGAGCCCTTAAATTTCTACTCGTTTTAGTTCCTGAAAACTGATTTCTGTTTGCTTAGAAAATAGTTGTTAAGGCTGGTGCACAAATTATGCTCGGGAGAATTGATTTCTCCTGAAGTTGGAAAACTAATGCTGCATGCTCAGTTTAAGTATGATGACAGTTATGATCCTGAACAAAAAATAAATCAACACACAAGGGGCATTTTTAACGTTGTTCGGAGATAACTAACTCCTACGTCCACGACCTGATTTAACAGGAAGCGATCCTCTTCCACTGAGGATCGGAACTTGTTTTTAACGTGCCAAGGTCCACGAGTAGCCTCCTTCCTCTCTTACGAACTTAGTCCCTGGGTATTTTACAAGTCTCAGTCCTTCTAACCAACCTTCTCACAACCTGAGGGGTTTGGTATTCTTGTTTCCAACTAGTTTTATGATAATCCTTCTAACAAAACAAATCTAATGATAGGATTATCACTCTAAGCAATATACAGAAATGAATCCTACTACAACACTAGAGAAATTTAAACTTGCAGATTGTTGTTTATAGTTTGCTTTGAACGCTTGGATTCTTAGGGATTTATTGCTTGGAAATTTCCCGTAACCTTGTATGGGTGCAAGGTCTTCTGTATTTATAGGAGAGATTTGAAATAGATCCGTTGGAGGAGATCTTTCCAAATCTTCCTATTTTAGGTAGTTGCAAGCTAGCTTGTACTTGGTTGACATTTTCCAGTGCTTAATCCGGAAATACTGTGGTCGTTGCCTGTAATTCTGAGACACATTAAATGCGGCATTCAATTTTGCGCAGACTCCGTACATGCGTGTCGACATTCGATTGGTTCTCCATACAAACGGCTAGTTCTTCGATGTGACTTTGTGCTTCCTCACACATTTAAACTCCGAGTATGTTGATCTTTACTCAGAATAAATGTTTGTCTCATTCGGAGTCTACTGACATTCTGTTTTTCTCAGGTGTTAACATAAATGTCAACTCCCATTGCGTGTGTAACCTTTTTGTCAAGACTTACAAGTATCAGTAAATAATACTTAGCCAGAGTCAGGTCTTATAAGTATCAATAAATGATACTTAGCCTGATTAAAGTTACATCGCCTTCACTGAGTGGGTCCTGACCTGAGCATGCTTAGTGTACTCAGTAGGAACATCAATTAATGGAATAAGTCAGGATGGCTTTGTCAAGTCTTCAGGATAAATCTTCAAGTTCTTCAGGACACAACTTCAGACCAGATGACTTTCTTCAGGACGAACCTTCATGACGAGCTCTGATCCTCATGTGGAAGTACATCTCTGACTTCAAATCTTTGGTCGACTCCAACAATCTTCAGTCCTCAATGCGTTCCCCCTGAACTGATTACCCGTGAATATAATTTTTTAAAATTATACGTGTTTTTAATTTATTTATAATAATAGTAACTTTATTTATATTTTTAGATATTTGGTAACGTAGATGCTTATTGGGATGATGATTGTTTACCAAAATTTGAAATTTTATATTACATTATAATTTACAAAAAAGTGGTGGTTTATTTTGTAATTGAATCTTTTTGAATTGAGTAAGTCTCTTGTGCACCAAGTGCACCGTGTAACTCAAGTGTATTTTTAAAAGTTACACAAAATACTACTGAAAAGTCACACAGGTTGATGTAACCTTTAAAAGATACACTTGAATTGCACGATGCATTTGGCACGCAGAAGCCTAAGGCTTTTGAACTTGAATGATTGTTAGTTTAAAATTGACTTATATTAATTGATTGTTAAAAATTTTAAAATAAAAATCTTGAGAGCGTCTAATGACAGGAGACCAATATAAATATCATTTATTAATAAGAAGTTATCGCTTTTTAAATTCTGATCATTTTTAATAAAAATGATAGTCATTTTTAACAAAAATATTATAACTTTTTAAAAGTGGTAACTTTTTATTAATAAGTGACATATTTATATTGATCTCATGTCATAGGACGGTTTCACACAAGACTTACTATAAAATTTTATATTGCTTAAATTATTTATTACACTAATTGTGTTATTTTTTACGGAGTAAGTCTTGTGTGAGATCGTCTTAAAGTATGATACTAATATTATTTGATTCATTTTAACAGAAATTGTGTTACTTATAAACTAAAAGATTATCACTTTTAAAAAGTAATAATAATTTTGTTAAAAGTTAAATATAACTATTCTTTAAAAATATTATCAGAAGTTATTGTAATTCTATCCTTTTTTTTAAAAAAATAATTGGTTAGTCTCATGCTATAAGATGATCTTACACAAATTTTTACCTTTCTTATGATCTGATATAGAAAAAATCTTGTGTGAGACCATCTTATTACATGAGACCAATATAAAATTTATCACTTATTTATTAAAAAATTCTCACTTTTAAAAAAGTGATGAAGTTTTAGCAAAAAGTGATAATATTTTGTTAAAAGTGAGTATAACTTTTTCATAAAATATATCATTGAATTTTTTTAAAAAGTGATAGTATTTTTGTTAGAAGTGACTATCAATTTTCTTAAAAATATTATTATTTTTTATCTAATTCTATCACCATTTTTGTTCTATAATGTATGCGTGTGGCGTGTGTACGTACCGTTTAGAAAAATATATATATATTTGGAAAGTATTGACTAATATCCAACAAATAAGGAATGCTTTTTTAATTACATCGAATCGTTTTGTGTCCAATTTTAATTGTAATAATAGCTCAACATATTATTATATAATAGTTACTTATATAATAGAATTTTGGAATTATGAAAAATATTTTTAGAACAAGAATTTATTTTACTAAATGAAAAATAAAATTTAAATGAAATTATATTAACAAATTATTTAAAAAAGTTAAAATTATTTATAAATTATTTAAATTCTATTAACTATGAATAGACCTGTCAAAATGGGTTGAGCTCGTTGGGCCAGCCCGCCCCACCATAATAAAATAAGGGTTGAGCAAAGAATTTTTAAACCCGCATGGAGGCGGGCCTACGCGGGCTGGCCCGTTTGGGTCGCGGGTTAGGCGGGGCGGGCCGCGGGTTGGAGCGGGCCAGCCCGCCAGTTTTAATTTATTATATATATGTGTATATATATATATATTATATATGTGTATATATATTAATATATTATATATATGATATATATATTATATACATGTATTATATATGATATTTTTTAATTAATTCTTAAATTTAAAATTTTTATTATTTATTTTTTTAATTCTTTTTCAACAAAATAATAAATCGTTATTTCCCTCTCACAAAAAGAAAAAAAAAACTAGTAGCTAAGCCTCAAATCTCCACCGCCGTAATTAATAATGTCGCCATTTTACGCAGTCCTCCGGCTCTCCGCTGTAGTCAATCATCGCCGCCAATGTGATTTTAATAATGTAATAATTGATGAATTTTGAGAGATTATGTGGTTTTTGCAAAGTTTTTATCTTCAAATTATTGAATTCTTTTGTGAATTTTATTTTATAAAATTTGTGACTGTCATATGAGATTTGAGTTATATTTGAAGAACTTTACTTTATATGACTTGTAACTCTCGTTGTAAGATCTTAGTTATATACTCCCTCTGTCCCATAGGAATTTGCACACTTTTCTTATTTGGACGTCTCACACAAATTTGCACACTACCTAAAAAGGAAACATTGATTTACGTGCACACTCACAAATCTATACACATATTTACCCATATGCCACTATTTTATATATAAAACATATTTTTCTTAAAAAATGTGCCGTCCCGCAGGGTGTAAATTCCTACGGGACGGAGGGAGTATTAATTATGTGATTTTATTTATTGAATTTAGTCAAATGTATAGTTCATAATTATTTATTAAAAAATTTGGGATGACCGCCGAACAGCCCGCCATTAAATATGTTAGATTTGAGTTTTTGTGTCCCGCCATATTTTCAACCCGCCTCGACCCGCCCTGCCAAAAGACGGCTTTTCCGGGTTTAGGCTCCCGCCCGGTCGACCTGTTTTGGGATGATTGTTTTGGCAGCTCTAACTATGAATAATGATTTTTAAGAAGGTCCCACGCAATATGCGACAACTCATCTAAATAGATTATTCCGTTTATTTAGAAAAAGGAAAGTGTGTAATACAGTACATATCATTTTGATTTTTTTGTTGTTGCCCAAATTTATAAATTCTTTTAGAAAATACTACCTCAATCCCAAATTTTTATTCAGGATTATTCTTCATCATTCCCCGTTTCAATTTTATTTTTTATTTGATTTTTAATACTTTTTTTTATAAAAGTTAATTTGTAATATTTAAATACATAAAGTAATTTTATGTTAATGAATAAAATAAAATTTAAGAAAAAAATTATATAAATATATTCATATATGAAATTATTAATAAATTAATGAGGTGTAATTTAAATATATATATATATATATATAAAAAAAGTAATGACATAAAAGATCAAAATTGAATTATGGAAAGTAGAATGTAAAATTTTTGGCATATACTGATAGGAAAAGTATGAAAATAATTGAAGGAAAACAAATTTGGGGTCCATCAAGGTCTCTCCTGTCTACATGCTGTGATTATAATTTATAAATACATGAGAGGGTTTGAGATAGCTCTCTCTCTCTCTCTTCTTTGTCTCATCAAACCATTGCCTCTTTTCTTCATATCCAACACACAAAAACATGTCTAACACAATCGAAAATGAAGAAACGTCAATAACAACACCTTTACTAGATAACCACCCAAAATATACCGAAAAATCAGCCGATGATGATTGTGACGAAAAACCCCTTCGCCATAAAGTTTGGATTGAGACAAAAAAGCTATGGCGGCTTGTGGGTCCTGCAATCTTCAGCCGCATCACCTCCTACTCCATGAGCATAGTTTCCCAAGCTTTCGCAGGCCACCTCGGCGACCTTGAGCTCGCTGCCATGTCCATCGGCTTCAATGTCGTCCTCGCCTTCGATTTTGGCCTCATGGTTCGTATTAAAATTAATATTATAAATAAATAAATTTTAAACTTTTATACAGTTTGTATTGTTCTTGCACAATAGCTACAGCAAGGATTATACGAACTTCATAGAGAAATGTAAAATCAATCAATTTGTATTAATTCTATAATCAGTACCAATTTAATGCGCAATTAATATATTTTTAAAAAAATGGCAAATACACATTAATTTAAAAAATAATATTTTTACAAATTGGTTTGAAAATTTTGTACAGATGTAGCATAATTTTTTTTTTCATAAAACTAATTTATAATTAGTGTTATTTTTTTAAAATAATTTTGTAATGTTTCCCAAAATAATTAATTGATAGTTTTGCAGCTGGGGATGGCGAGTGCGCTGGAAACACTTTGCGGGCAGGCGTACGGGGCAAAAAGGTACCACATGCTCGGAATTTATCTGCAGCGGTCATGGGTAGTGATGTTCCTCTGCTCTGTGGCTATGCTGCCTCTCTTCTTATTTGCGACGCCGATTCTGAGGCTGCTGGGGCAGGCGGAGGAGGTGGCGGAGCTGTCGGGGGTGGTGGTGCTGTGCTTCATCCCGCTCCATTTCAGCTACGTCATGAATTTTCCGCTGCAGAGCCAGATGAAGAATATAGTGTCGGCGTGGGTGAATCTGGGGGTGTTCCTGGTGCACGTGATCTTGATCTGGGTTTTTGTGTACAAGATGCACTTCGGCTTGGTCGGCACCGCCCTCACCCTCAGTCTCTCCTGGTGGCTGTCGGTGCTCGGGATGTTGTTCTACATTGTCTGCGGCGGTTGTCCACTCACCTGGGGTGGGTTTTCCGGCCAGGCTTTTTCCGGTTTGTGCGACTTTTTCAAGCTTTCTGCTTCTTCCGGTGTCATGCTATGGTACGCACCATCCCTACTAAAAAACACTCAAGTTAATTACGCAGAATTGTTTGAAATTTAAAAAAAATTATAAATTTAATTAATATAGGTATTTGAATTTTTTTTTAACTTTGATTTAAAATTAAAGTTATGTTTTAAAATTTATCAATTTAAATATTTTAATAAGTAGGATATATTGATTTGGATTTACATATATAGTCACAAATTGCTCCACATCCCAAATACAACCTAGCTAGCTAATTGCATTTAAATGTGTTTAGGAAAGTATTTAATTATTTTCTTTATTTGTCTCATCCAATATTTAACAAATGTGAATTTGAATTTGATAGTAAAATTGTATTGAATAATTTTCTACATCCGTCTCATTCTATTTTTGCTTATAATAATCTTACATGAGTTGGCAAATTTTCAAATATCAAAGTATCATTATATACATATACTTTATTAATGTTATAAAATACATATTTAATTTTATATTATTATTAGTATATATACATCAATTTTATGTAATCACTATTAATTTTTTATATTGTTGGTCAAATATTTAATTATTTTTTTCAAATATTTAAAAAATTGAAAATTTAATATTTTAAACTTAAATATTATAATACTATATTAATTTTTGGACATTTATATATTAGTTAATAAATTAATCATTTTTATAAATTGATTCAATATATTTGAATATATATATATTTTTTTTTTTTTTGCAATAAACTAATTTGTAATTAGTGTCATTTTTTGAACTATTTGTAATTTTTTCTATAATTTTTATACTAAATATAATATGAACATTTAATAAATAAATTATTGTTGATATTAATTAATAATATAATAGTATCATTGACCTCAATTTTTTAAACTATTGTTGGAATTTTTAATGTTCTTCATTAAATATTTGATAAATTAATTTTTTTTAAAATAATTTTATGATTATTTTATTATGAACCATTTTCACTCATCCAGGCCACTTGAACATTTCAAGTAAGAAACACAAAATAATATGTTGTTTTTACGTTTTCAACATGCTCTCTAATGCAAAATTTTGCCAACAGTAATAATAGATTTATATAGCAACTAGTCGGATTACACGTGCTTCGCAAGTTTAGGGTCTGTTTGATACCCTATATTAACCCCGTAAAAAGCCCCAATATAATTTTATATGTGCGTTTGATAGGCCCTACAAAAATTCATCAAACCCGGTAAAAAGGTCCAAAACCGCTATAGTTATACAGCCTTATCCATGCTGATCACTGTAGCCTTTTACAAAATTAATACAGCCCTCCCCCTGTATTAGAAATCGGAGTCTATCAAAAGAAATGAAAAAATATATGAAGAAAGCCCTATTGCTTATCTCTCCCCATCGCCCTTTTAGCCGTCCGTCGTAGTCTGCGTCCAGCGCCGCACATCCGCTACGACTCCGCGCACCCCGCCCTCATTCCGCCGCATTCTCCGGGAGATAACATATGTGCGCAACAATGGATTTTCTGCGGTGGGTGAATTTTTTGTCACGATTTTCGTTTTTGATTTTAGGAATTCCGGGTTCTGTTTGTCTCCATCAGGGGGTTCAATTTTAGGGTTCAATTGAAATAGTTTAGGAAGCACATATTTTTCTAAGAATTTATTCAACAAAAAAATTTATTGATTTTGATATATAAAAATAATTAATCAAAAAGATTATATGAATGTGGAAGAAAAATTTATAGGAGGCAACGTTATTTTATTTAAATAGAAAATTAATGTTGTGAATTATTTATTAATTTTATTAATTATTTTATTTGAATAGAAAATAACGTTGTAAATTCTTTATTAATTTTTTATTATTATATATTTAATTTTACTTGTACTGAAAAATTTTCAAATTAAGTTGGATATATTAATTTTAAACTTTTGGGCTCAATAAGCAGGAGAATTATTCAAAGTATAAACGGAATAATGGACTACGCATTCAAAATTAGAATTTGAATGAATACATTAAAGGGTATAAAGGTAATTTGATACGGAAAATAAGGGTATAAATGTAATTTTAATTGGTTTATATGGATGTTTATACACTCTATCAAACACTAGTATAAAATATATAAGGTTGTTTATACACCCTATCAAACACCCATATTATATTTTATCCCACTTTATCATACATACCTTATACTATTTCTACACCATACTAAATTTAACCCATATAAATTTATAGACTCTATCAAACAGACCCTTAGTGATAATTATTTGCTAAAAATATTGAGAATTTTCATTGTAAATATGCATATCTATACATATCCTGATTGCATGCTAAAGAAATCATTTACTGGGACATCCACGTTACATTTTGAAAAAGTGAGAAAGCAAACTATCAGCTAGCCTGCGTGATAGATGTATGCTATGTGCGCAATGCGCATGAAAAAGTGGACAATCATAAATTCAGTATGATTATGCCCATGCGTCCAATGAATAAAAACAGACATTTTTTGTTGCTTCTACCAAACCAGAAACTGTAAGACCTGATAAAACATAAATACATTTTAAATTAATGTAAAATATCTACTATTGTGAAAGATGAATGATAATCATAAACTAAAGTAAAGATATTGGCACAGGAAACAGAGAAACAGAGTTCTGAAATATAGATACATGAGTAACAGGAAACATAGTTCTGAAATATAGAGTTTTCTCAAATCAACTAAAAGTTGTCTTGATAAAGGATATGCTTCACAAAATGACACTTGTAAATAGAGAAATGGGTGTTGAATGCGTGCAGAGTGCCTATAGCCATCTCAGCTCAATACGAAACTCAAATTTAAAGTAAATCAATATAGCTTCTGGACAATTATTTCATTCTCTGTAAAACTAAAAGAATTGTTCAATTTCCATGGGGATCAAACGGGATGTAAGTAACTGTTTTATTATCATCCATATCAGGACGTTCAACACTTAAATCTCTTTCTCCACGTGGACCTATAATCATACCCTGTCGGGACCGCAGCTGGAAAAAAATATTGGATGCAATTTTCAATTAGAAAGCAAGAAAGCAGAGATATATGCACATATAATGATATAAACCTTATCCATGTGAGACTGGCGCAAAACAGAGACTGCAGAGCTCCTCTCATCATAATGATGAAAAAAATGGCGGCCAAAGAAAGCAGGAGAAGCATAAAGTTAGATGGAATATCTGGCAGAATAAAGTGAATCCATTAAGAAGATTTGGATGATCATCAAAAAGTGCTGCAACCTGCAATTAGATACATCAAGACTTAAACATTTAAGAACACACAACTGAATTGTACTTTTTTCAGGACATGAGGAGACAGACTAACCTCTGCATGGCGACCTTTCACCTTTGTTATACCCTTCTGTTCCTTCCGATATATATTTAAAATGTCCAAGAAAGATTTATAAACATGATCGTCATTTTGAAAATGTTCGTGTAGATAAAAAGGGTCACAGACGCAATGTTACACTATTGAATTTTCTCGTGAAATAAACAGAAACCTTTTAATATCTAAGAAAAACTTCACCGTTATCTTATTCACAAAACTAATGCCTCCTCAAACTCAACCGCTCTTTTGGCTGGAACTTCTTCATCCTCGGTGAGGGTACTTTTATATCCCCTTGTGCAAGAATGTGTTAAACCCAAGTATTACATTAGGACGCCCCTTAAACAACTCCTTCACCCTACCTATGACACCAACAATGTCAATTCTGCCAAAAGAAATAATGTTAAGAGTTAAAATCATTTCTCAAGCACACATGCTATTTCACCAAGTAAACAACATTTACCTATGAGCCTTGAAGTCCTTCATGACATTAAGGAACTTGTCATATTTTTCTCTTTGCTCCTGGAACATGTCCTTAACCTCCTGCACCAGTAGCTGCAACACCTGTACCTGCACCAGTACTACCGCCACCACCTCCAACACCATTAACACTTCCACCACCCCCAACTCCATTTCCTCCTCCAACTGAGTTTCCGCCTCTTCCTCCACCTCGCCCTCCTCCAAATCAAAATCCAACTCCAACTCCAACAGGAGGATTGATGGCTCATACCTTAATATGGGAATATAAAAAAAATCAATTTTATATTAGAATCTTGCAAGACACCTAAGATTCACCAATATAAATATGCAACTCAATAAAATTGCTAAGATAATAGATGTGCATTGCTCATGCATAAATTTTCGGCATTGGTTTTCCTCTCGCTCTTCAAAAGATTTCTTTCTGTAATTACAACCAATAATAGTTGCATTTAGTTACGTCTTGTAGTGTATTGCAATTGCAATTTGAACTTAATCTTGTTATAAAGGCATTCTTTTGTAAATATTGTCTTACAATTGCAATTCACCCTCAATCGTATGTCAATTCTGGCCCCCGCCCCCATCCCCTCCTAGCCCAATCAGCCTGAGAGATAGGGTGCAAAGGTTTATTTCTATTCCATCATGTGCCCTCATATCAATCTCAGCAACCCTAATTAGCATGTAGTCGACCCTAATTTCTGAAATTCCCACCAAGGAGGAAATTTAATTAGATTCCTGGTAGAAGATAAGATATGGTACCAAATAATTCCAATGGAATAAAACGACAACAAATTCCAGTTCATTTAGTTACACTTATATCGCCTAAACCACACTAATTTTCAGAACGGACCTCAAAAGAAAAATTAACAATGAAGAAACAGATACAATAAACACAATCAAATCACTACACTCAGCAATTAACCAAGTAGACCATCAGAATTTAAATTAAACAACACAAAAAAATAAGAGCACAACAATTGTTTGTAGAAATGTGTGACAGTGAAAAAAATATAAATGCAACCAAAGCAACAAAGTAAATTAAAAACTCACAGAAAGTTGACCATCAACTGCAAAACATATGGTGCACAAAATGCAGAAACACTGTGGCGTGAACATTCACTAAAATCAATGGGCTTTCAGTTGAATTGATCACAGGAAGCAAAGAAACCCAAATAAACCAAGCACGACGAACCATCTAAAAGCAGGTGTCCTTGTGTCCGGGTGATGAGTCTGCACATCATCAGGAGAATATTAGGTACAATTGAAAATCAACAGCACTAAATTTGAAGCACCATTCGATCAATCAAATCACCTTCTTGTTAAATTTCATTGATGATAAGACATTGACAATGTCATATAGTTGGCTGACTTTTGCTGCAGATTGTCACAAAATTAGTCGAAAATGTGTCTCAAATCAGCAATCCAGAAAGAGAACTGAAGCCAAATATAGAGGCACATTACTTCTCGTAGTCATCGAAGTGTGCCCTCCATCACCAAGCAAAATCTTTGGCACATAGCAACCATTTCTTTAAAAGACTGTCCAAAACCAGAAAATGCATTGTTATGATTTATAGGCCTCAAAAGTGTGTAGTGAATATGGTGGTCCTAATAATGTGGAGATTATCTTAGAGAACCTCTTATCACGGTCATAATCAAGTCCACGAGGGGCATTTTGTATTGTCATTAGCAAAACCTATTGGAATGTTGATTGTTGAGGTCAAGATTATGGGAGTGCAACTGTATAACACATGAAAGCAGCTAAGAATTTATGAAGATATTTATACCTTCATCGGAGGATATTTTGAGAATGGTGCATGTCCATGAGCCAACTCAAGTGCAGTTATTCCAAATGACCAAATGTCAGTCCTGTAAATTTAATAAAATAAAATATTGTAAGTCCTGTGCTAATCATACGGTTTACAATCTAGTTTAGTCAAAGAGATTCAACTTAATGCAACTTAGCTTATGAAATGAGAAAAGTTTGAGGAGAAGAAGCTCTATAATATTTCATTTAACTCAAACTTAACCATGATCCCTAGTATTACTCTAGACATGGAAGTCCAAATATCCAAATCATAATTGAAGAGACTGATAATTATATTCATGCATGCATTCATACAAAAAGCTCATGAATCATTTATGACGAATAGAAAACTTCTAATAAAACAGCAAAGACATTATTAGAGTATGGGATATAACTTTTCTTCTGGAATTGTAGGAGGCATTTGGCAAATATACTGTCAAATGGACCGCAAAAGTTAAATGAGAAGAACAAAAACTCATAAAATGACTTCAAACGTGATAGACATAAATTCAAAGGAGAAAAGTTCTAATTGCATGTGATAGACTACCCTTTAACCAAGCAGCTTCAGCAATGAATTTACCTCCAAGTATACAAGAAAACCCAAGGAAAAAATGCAAAATTGTTGAAGCCATAGGGCCAACACATTGAAAACAGAGGGGTAAAGTAAAAGAAATCATAGGCGCAATATTCTCGGAAAATGGGTTGACAACACATCTTACCGTCCTCCTCCTCATCTTCATCGTCGTCACGGTCGCCGCCTTGGTCTCCGTAGGCCTCCTCATCTCTCTCTTCGTCTTCAATTCCAATCTCATCTGCGGAAAAACATTATCGTAAAATACAAAAACAATCTCAGATACCAAAATCAAGCATGGGGTAATGTTTTTTAGTTTCTCCAAGAAAGTGCAAGAAAATTTTGAGGGCGAAGGTTATACCTTCTTCATCGGAGATCACAGTTTTCCCCGCAATTCCGGTGAAATTGCAAAATTAACTTCAGGAAAAAACTGACACACATAAATTTTCAGCGAACGACATACAACATCAAACTTTGAACTACACATTATATTGTCACAAATGGGCGCTGAAACTTACCTTTAGTGGTTTTGGGCATCACGACAAGTTGAAACAACCGTCGCTTTCGAGAGGGAGAGAGGCGGATGAAGTAGACAGATGAAGAGAGGGAGGGATGGATGAATTTCTTTGATGGAGAACAGAAATCTTTGGACGTCACGGCAAATTTTTCAATCGATTTCGAAAGGGAGAGAGAAAAAGGAGGGGAGACGAGAGACTGAGGCTGAGAAACGAAGAGAGGAAAGAGAGGGATGGAGGAAATTTTTTGATGGAGGATAAAAATGTGAAAAGGAAAATATATCAAGGGTAAAAAGGTCTAGAAAAGATTAACATCCTCTAGCTTCTTTTATATTAGTAATAGATATAGTATGTACATATAATGATGATATTTGATAAAATTGAGTTCAAGTTAAGTCTAGTTTAAATAAAAAAAATTTAATATATAATTTTAACACACGGGATATTTTTTAGGATTTTTTTTTATGGAATTAGGAAGTAGTGTATAACACATGTTTGTCCTTAATTAAAAGTTCTCTCAACCATATTTTCGTGGATTTAGCATTTTATATATATCTCCTTCCCACATTTTTATACACCATCGTTCCATTTCTTC
>JAPKLY010000177.1:130535-151120 GCA_026898435.1 Prunella vulgaris
ATATTATATTGGTAAATGATATTATTTTATTATTAAATGAAAAAAAATGTTATATTAAATAAATAAAAAAACGAAAGAGATAAAAAAAAAAGAGAAAAAAAAAGGGGGAATAAAAAAACGTTGGTTGAGACTTGAGAGGGGTTAATGGACTAAGTCCACCACTATGCATTTAGTTTCTTATAAAGTATATTTATATATATATATATATATATATATGTGTGTGTGTGTGTGTTAGCAGTATTTATATATAATGTTTATAGGTATGTATATACGTCTATATATATATATATATATAATATATCATACATATATATATATATATACACATACGGATGTTAAAAGAAAGCTTATTAATTTTATTTAACAAATAAATAATATTGGCTTAAAGTAATTAAGTATCTAGAACATTCATAACTTTCTTTTAGAAACAAAAAAAAAAGAGGAGATGTTTCATCTTCTTCTTCTTCTTCTTTTCTCTCTATCTCTCTCACTCTCTCTCTCTCTCTTCTCTCCACACACTCTCTCTCTCTAAAAATAAAAATCTCCGCCATTGATTTTTCTTGCTGAGACTCAAGGTTTCAACAAGGATTAGAAACGTGAAGGTAGGATTAGAGAAAAATCATATCTCATCCAACCTTGTTTTTATTTTTCAAAATGGGTTTACAGAACAACGATTTCTTTTTTTGTTTTTTTTTCTTTTTTTGTTTGTTCATTTTTTTTTCTGCAAAACTTGCTGGAGGATGATGATTAAATATTGTGTTGAGGCCCAAAAAAAAAAAAAATTAGCACTTGATTTGGAAAAACTATAATGAATTTTATGTTTTAGCCTACGAATTTGCCAAGATTGAAGTCATTTGAGTTAGAATATGGGATTGCATGTGGGTTTTGGTGATTGCATGTTGTTTTCCGTCATTGCATGTGACTTTCACTTTGTATTTTCTACCGTAAATTTCACTTTAAATTGTGTGAGGGCTTATGGGTGACATTGGATGATTTAATTGAGTTGGGTGACCCAACTAGGCTTGCATGTGTAGTGATTGTAATGTTGAAGCTGCTCATATAATTGCATGTTCATTCCAAAAACTTTTCTGACCTCTTCCCAACGAATTTGACAAAACCCTTTTACCACATTGAGTTACTGTAAGTTAAGAACATATATTTAAAATTTCATAATTTTTGGAGTTGTTTTCGAATTTACATGGATTTTCCTTTGAGGTGCTGCAGTGAAGAAAAACACCCTTGTTTTTTGTGATGATTTTAAAAATATTTTATGAATAGATGACTTCATATTTGAGGTTGATTTTTAACTATGTTGTTCCCCATGTTATAGCTTTCTTGAGAATTTTATTTGGATACATTTGGCATTATATTGATTTGTTTTGTTTTTTTTAGTAAATGGTGTTTTTGCTGTAAATATAAAATGTTTTTGTACTCTACTAAAAAAAATCATAGAAATTATAATAGATGGGATTAAAATGTTAGATTCTGATATATTTTAATAATGACTCTTAAAATCATAAAAAAAATTATTTTATAATTTTCTAAGTAATATTCAATATTTCCTAAATTTTGGAAAAATATATGACCTAGACTCTACTAATAACTCATTTTTCAACCAGCTTGTGAAAATCACAAGAAAAGATCTCCAAGCTAATTTTAATTAAAATTTTTACAATATGTAAATATTTGAGTGATGAACATACTGTATAAATTTTGTGAAATTTTAACATGTGTATTTTTTCCAATAAATTATCTACTATAGTGTGTCCGTTAGGAATTCGATTTGGGAGGTAGTAGTACTTTTTCTAGTGTTATTAAGTTAGTAGAAATATTTGGACTATATTATGAATGACAAATATGTAGGGGTGGAGCAAATACCGAAAATACCGGTATACCGTACTTACCATACCGAAAAATACTGAATTTATCGAAAATTTCTGTATACCGAAAATTTCGGTACGGTATGATACCATACCGATATTTTCGGTACTGTATCGGTATAGAATTTTAAAATTTTCGGTATACCGGTATATACCGAAATATCGAAATATTTTCGGTATAAACCTGTATACCGAAATATTCCGGTATACCAATTATTTTTGATATACCGAAAATATTTCGGTATCTCGGTATACCGGTATATACCATTTTGGTAATTTAATATTAAAATTTAATATTAAATTTAATTTTATTTAATTAAAATTATACTTAAATTATTCGGTATGGACCGGTATGGAGGTATATACCGGTATGGGCGGTATACGGACATAGTCGGTATTTCGGTATAGATCGGTATATATCGAAATATCGGTACGATACGGTATACCAAAATTTTCGGTACGGTATACGGTATGCATTTTTGGTATACCGAAAATTTCGGTACGGTATCCGTATGCAAAAATGCATACCGAAAATTTTGGTACAGTATACGGTATGGGCGGTACGGTACGGTATGCCACCCCTACACATATGTATGAAGTATATAGGTATAGCTAGATGTTAAAAGTATTGTAAGAGTTATATATTTTACAATTATATGATTTAGCGATTAAAAGACTAAAAGGTTAATCAATATGTCGAGTGCAGTGCGCGACGACTGGGCTCTCCGGAAGCTACCTCACATTGTCAACTGAAAAGTGGGTAACCTCTAATTCATTCTGCATTAATTAGAATAATTTGTGTGTGTACGAGCAGGCAGATCTTCGGATTATGCTCTGTGTGAATTATGCAAGTCTACGGACTATACTCTGTGTGAATTTTAGCTAGTCGACGGGCTATGCTCTGTGTGAATCAAGACAAGTCTACGGACTACATCAATATGAACTTAGTCGGGCCAATGGGCCTGGCATGTACTCGGTTGACATGTTATTAGCCTCACAAGTACTATAAGTATCACAAGTACGATTTCAACTAGCAGGTAACACAACGAGTAATCTTTTCGTACAACAAGTGTATATCTTTGAACTAATTTTGTTTTTTATATCTAATCTAGTAATTTAAAACTAAAATAGATAATATCTTGCAAAACTTTTATTTTTAGTAGTAATTTAAAACTAAAAATTAAGAAAATAACCTAATAGTATTACTCTTTTGTAAGGATGGTACTAGGAAATAACCTAATAGTATGTAATATTATACTGAGTAGTTCCTAATACCATCCTCACAAAAGAGTGATACTATTAGGATCCCAACATCAATACTTGTGAATAAAATCACTAAATCATTAATCAAATTGATAATCACACGCCAAATCACTAAATTTATCAAAACATGGAGTTTTGGTAAACATAAGGATGTGTGAGTACTACAAGTGGATATGACTACTATAAGTATCACAAGTACGATTTCAATTAACAGGTAACACAACGAGTAATCTTTTCGTACAACAAGTGTATATCTTTGAACTAATTTTGTTTTTTATATCTAATCTAGTAATTTAAAACTAAAATAGATAATATCTTGCAAAAATTTTATTTTTGTAGTAATTTAAAACTAAAAATTAATGAAATAACCTAATAGTATTATTCTTTTGTAAGGATGGTACTAGAAAATAACCTAATAGTATGTAATACTAGACTGAGTAGTTCCTAATACCATCCTCACAAAAGAGTGATGCTATTAGGTTACCAACATCAATACTTGTAAATAAAATCACTAAATCATTAATCAAATTGATAATCACACACCAAATCACTAAATTTATCAAAACATGGAATTCTGGTAAACATGAGGATGTGTGACTACTACAAGTGGATATAACTACTATAAGTATCACAAGTACAATTTTAACTAACAGGTAACACAACGAGTAATCTTTTCGTACAATAAGTGTATATCTTTGAACTAATTTTGTTTTTTTTATATCTAATCTAGTAATTTAAAACTAAAATAAGTAATATCTTGCAAAACTTTTATTTTTAGTAGTAATTTAAAACTAAAAATTAAGGAAATAACCTAATAGTATGTAATAATAGATTGAGTAGTTCCTAATACCATCCTCACAAAAGAGTGATACTATTAAGATCCCAATATCAATACTTGTAAATAGAATCATTAAATCATTAATCAAATTGATAATCACACACCAAATCACTAAATTTATCAAAACATGGAGTTTTGGTAAACATGAGGATGTGTGAGTACTACAAGTGGATATGACTACTATAAGTATCACAAGTACGATTTCAACTAACAGGTAACACAACGAGTAATCTTTTCGTACAACAAGTGTATATCATTGAACTAATTTTGTTTTTTATATCTAATCTAGTAATTTAAAACTAAAATAGATAATACCTTGCAAAACTTTTATTTTTAGTAGTAATTTAAAACTAAAAATTAAGGAAATAACCTAATAGTATTACTCTTTTGTAAGGATGGTACTAGGAAATAACCTAATAGTATGCAATACTAGACTGAGTAGTTCCTAATACCATCCTCACAAAAGAGTGATACTATTAGGATCCCAACATCAATACTTGTAAATAAAATCACTAAATCATTAATCAAATTGATAATCACACACCAAATCACTAAATTTATCAAAACATGGAGTTTTCGTAAACATGAGGATGTGTGAGTACTACAAGTCGATATGACTACTATAAGTATCACAAGTACAATTTCAACTAACATGTAACACAACGAGTAATCTCTTCGTACAACAAGTGTATATCTTTGAACTAATTTTGTTTTTTATATCTAATCTAGTAATTTAAAACTAAAATAGATAATATCTTGCAAAACTTATATTTTTAGTAGTAATTTAAAACTAAAAATTAAGGAAATAACCTAATAGTATTACTCTTTTGTAAGGATGGTATTAGGAAATAATCTAATAGTATGTAATACTAGAGTGAGTAGTTCCTAATACCATCCTCACAAAAGAGTGATACTATTAGGATCTCAACATCAATACTTGTAAATAGATTCATTAAATCATTAATCAAATTGATAATCACACACCATATCACTAAATTTGTCATAACATTGAATTTTGGTAAACATGAGGATGTGTGAGTACTACAAGTGGATATGACTATTATAAGTATCACAAGTACAATTTCATCTTTTCGTACAACAAGTGTATATATTTGAACTAATTTTGTTTTTTATATCTAATCTAGTAATTTAAAACTAAAATAGATAATATCTTGCAAAACTTTTATTTTTAGTAGTAATTTAAAACTAAAAATTAAGGAAATAATCTAATAGTATTACTCTTTTGTGAGGATGGTACTAGGAAATAACCTAATAATATGTAATACTAGACTGAGTAGTTCATAATATCATCCTCACAAAAGAGTGATAATATTAGGATCCCAACATCAATACTTGTAAATAGAATCACTAAATCATTAATCAAATTGATAATCATATATTATTATCATATTTTGTTGTGTTCAATAAACAAACTATGTGTAGCTTAGTTTGTGAATGACAAGTTATTTGTTGGACATGTCATAGGTTCAAGTGTCATTGATGTATTCATTTATTATACTGCAAACTTGATTCAAGTAGTTTTATTAAAATATCTAAGACAAATGTAATGTTTGGTCCAGTGGTGTAGTTATCCTCTTTAGGTAAAAGGGTCCCATGTTCGAACTTTGATGGATTATAATTTATATTTTTCAATTTTTTTAATATAATTTATATCTTATACGGAAAAATTAATTAATGGCAAAAAGATAATAAATAATAAACATCAAATTAAAATAAAAAATTTCTAGCTTATTTGACAAAAAGATAATAAATAATAAACATCAAATTAAAATAAAAATTATCTAGATTATTTGGCAAAAAGATAATAAATAATAAACATCAAATTAAAATTAAAATTATCTAGCTATTTGGTCGTTATTTGTCTATTTGTCAAGTTTAATCGAAAGGTTTTGTGATAGAACCTTAATAAACAAATTTTTTTAATAAATTTTATATTCACAATTTATTCAGTAAAATCTATATTTTATATGGAAAAATTTATTAATCGTCACCATATATAAATATTGGTGACAACATACTATGTCACTATTTACTATGAACAATTAATGACGAAACATAAAACCGTAAGGCAAATTGAATATTATATGACCAATATTGATCGTCACTAATTAAAATGAAGATCGTTACCGAATAATATTGTGACGAAATAAGTGCGTCATTAAAAAAAGATTATTAATCGTCACTATATATCAATATTGGTGACGAAAGAATATGTCACTAATTACTATGAACAATTAGCGACGAAACATACAATTGTCATTAAAACTTTATATTATATGACCAATATTGATTGTCACCAATTAAAATTGAGATCGTCACCGAATAATATTGTGACAAAATAAGTGTGTCATTAAAAAAAGATTATTAATCGTCACTATATATCAATATTGGTGACGAAAGAATATGTCACTAATTACTATGAACAATTAGCGACGAAACATAAAATTATCATTATTATTTATTATATGACGACTATGATCGTCACTAATTACAATGACAATCGTCACCAAATAATAGTGTGACGAATTAAGTGCGTCACTAATTCTTTTGAATAATTAATGAAAAAACGTATAGTTGTCACAAAAATCCTATTTTACATTACGTTGAATATCGTCATTAAATATTATGAATATCGTCACCAAAGTTTATTGTGACAAATTTCTTGTTTTTGTCATGAAAATTTCGAATTAGTGATGAAAAAAAACACCAGTGGCGACAAAAAGAAAATTCGTCACGAATTCTCACTTTTTGGTGACGAAAATTAAATTTGTCACTTGTAGGTAAAATATTGTGACGAATTTTGTGTCGTCACACAAAATTTCGTCATGGAATGTGTGATTTCCTGTAGTGTATGCTCTGTGTGAATCAAGACAAGTCTACGGACTACGTCAATATGAACTTAGTCGGGCCAATGGGCCTGGCATGTACTCGGTTGACATGCTATTAGTCTCTTTAATGCATTATACATTACATGTTATCCCACTGGGCTTCTCCTCCGGGAGAAGGCTCATGATGCTACTTTAACTGTTTTAGGAAACATTGGCGGTGAAGAGGACGTGTGACTGACTGGGACGACTCCATCTAAATAATAGTGTAATATCTTAAGTCCTCTATAAGGAGTTTATCAAGTATTTCCTTATGCTATCGTTTGAAGATGATTTCCAAAATTTTATGCTTATATTACTTAGTAAGTCGTCAAGTCTTTTCCTAACTACTAGAATGTTATGATAATAATATGAATGATGTTTTGCGTGCATGACTAGTCTATCACATGGCACCCTGAGAACTTCCCAGGGGGTCACCCATCATGAAATTGCTCCAAGCCAAGCACGCTTAACTTTAGAGTTCTTTCACAATGGGCACCAGAAAAGAAGATGCACCTTGTTGTTATGAGTAGTACAATCAATTCCTTTAAACCCAATATCTAGCTTCAGCGCCACGGGCGGCACGCAACTATGCCTTTAATCGAGCGAACGAGTGGACTTGAGCGCAGCTCGCCTCCAAGGCAGGAACTGCTAGGATTTCTCCCAACAGGTGCCACATAAGTGATGTAGTGTGATGGTAACAAGAACAAATATGAATGAAGATGATCGTCTTGACACTTTGTATACTAAACATAAAAGGGGATAAATCCTTAATTCAATAATCAAAATATCAAAATCTCTTTACTAGAAGAGCAACGAGATATAAATATTGTTTCCACATGCTCAAGCCCAAAACAACTTATTAAGAACTAAATTCCAATAGGCTAAATGCAAACTAAATAAAATTAAGTTTGAAATTGAATAGAACTCAATATTTTTTCTTCATGCCGCCATATCGACATTTCATAAACTTCAATGCAAGCTCATCTCATTCTCCCCCTCTTGAAAAAAGATTTGCCCTCAAATCTGCTTGAATCTCATCGCGGGAAGAACTATCACCATTATATGGGACAAGATGTTTAACGTTAAACACATCCAATATCTTCTTGTGGCTAGATAACTTGAGACAATAAACATTGAGATTAATCTTCTCTATAATCTCAACGGGTCCAATCTTCCACGCTGCAAGTTAGTTTACTGTATTCATGAGCCAAAAATCGATACTTGGTCAAGACATCCCACACAGTCACCCACATCAAATTCCACATGTCGACGATGTTCATCTGGTGCTGCCTTATGAGCGTTATTAGCGGCTTGGAGCTGAGTCTGGGTCACAGTATGAAGCTGTTGAAGCTTAGAGATGAGCTCATTAGCATGATGATCATGAGGGGTTCGAGAATAAAGGTGCATGAGATCCACTGGGCCTCGGGGAAGAAGATCAAACACCACTTTAACAGAAGCAAAATCTGTACTTTGTGAGCAAATTCTGCTTGACTCAGCTTCATGTTCCATGATTTCAGTTGAGACCCACCAAATACTGTAATAAATTGCCAAGTAATCTATTCACAATCTCTATTTACCCATCAGTTTGAGGATGATAGGTGCTATTGAAATTGAGGCGAGTGTTTGTCATGCCCCACTACCTACGCCAAAAGTGGCTTAGAAAATGAGTGTCACGGTCTGACACAATAGAAAGAGGTAAACCATGCAATCGATTTACATCTCTAAAGTAGTGCTATATGGACCGCATCAGATTCCAAGAGAAAGACAAGAGAGAATTTAGGATCTGAAGCAGTTATCTTAGATGAAGTTACGCGTTTACTGAAGAATCTTTGGTATATACTGAGGACCCGCTTGGTTGGGGGTAATGAAGATTGTGAATGGGAATGAATGAAGATTAATAAGGATTCATTAATATTAGTAATGTTTGATATTATTTATTATATATGAATGGAGATTAATGATACCCATTACTATTGTTATTTTAAATTTATATCAAGCGCCCCTAAAATTGCACAACAATTTGGTAAAATTTGAGATGCGTTTGATGCTCATAATTGTGTTGGAGTGGATATTCCTACATGGAGAAGGGACATGAATTGGACGCTAGGATGATTAGATTGGAGTGATTGATAATCCTCAATCTCATATATAAATTAATAAAAATTGATCTAGTTGGCAAATCCAATTGTGAATTGACAATTTGTTTTTCTTTTTATATAATTGCCAGTAACAAAATTTCGTCACGGTTGTGATTTTAGTTCTGCAAGTTGTCCATAATGAGATTTCACATTCTTGATTCTTTATTTCTTATGTTTTAATCTGATAACATTCCGGTGACATTAACATGACAATCTAATTTGATCAATCAAAATATTTCACCTCATACCAGAAAAGAACTACTCCCTCTGTCCCACAGAAATTTGCACACTTTCCTTATTTGGATGTCCCACACAAATTTGCACACTACTAAAAAAGGAAACATTGATTTACATGCACACTCACAAACCTATACACATATTTACTTATATGTCACTACTTTATATATAAAACACATTTTCCTTAAAAAGTGTGCCGTCCCGTAGGAATTTGCACACTAGTTATTATGCCTCAATCTATAATACACGGATTTTTTTAAAAATGTTATAATACAGTATCGAATTCGCACCCGCAACCTAAAAAAGGTAAGATTCTTGAATTTTCATGTCTAATTCTCCACGTGGCAAATCCAGCTAACGGATTTATAAACATTTATTTAAATTGAATTGTATTATTTCGTATAAGTTAAATTGATAGTGTGACACTCGTTTTAGATTGAATTTACTACTATGATTTATGTATTGAACTAATGTAACTCGAATTGATATTTTTTTACATAATTATATTATATTATTGAATATACTCAAATATTAGGTAATAAAAAATATATTTGATTTATAATTTTTTTACAAAAAAATATATTTTTTTAGATATTATATATAATAAAATATAAATAAATTAAATAGACGTATCCTTAACGAATCGCACTCTAATTTTTTAAAAAACTCGTATCGTATCGCACCTGTATCTGCGTATCCACGCCCGTGCAACATAGGCCTCAATTACTTGAAAATTCTTGCCCCTCTATTATTTAAAAAAAGACATGTAGGTTTAATGCATCACGGATGATCGCATTACAAAAGAATTATTATTACAAACGAATCAAATCGGGTCGAGCTAGGACCAGGCAGACCCTTATTGATTTGATTGCAAAGGGCAACTATTGAGCCTCCTTGGTTGTTCTACTCTATGATCATATTGTAGTCTTCTACACATTGTAAAGAAAATAGAAGCCAAGCAGAAGCACGTATATTGATAATCGCCTACATGACGAACATCCTGCACAATATGCACCCTAATATCAGAGCCTATAACCATCAACTCATTGTAACCAGCTTCACCAATTGCACTTATTAAATCCACAAGTATATATAATTCATAATTTAGCTTTCATCTAAACCTTCAACACAATAGTTGAAAATTCAAGAATGGTGTCGTTTATGTCAAGCAAATGTCCAGTTCTGGCTCTGTAACTTGCCTATTGTTAAATTTTGGACTCAATTTCTTATGTAACATAAAACGGCACCATTTTCAAATTTCCGATAATTTTTTGGGGCCAAAATTGGATAGTGGACAAGTTATGGGACCAAAAAACTTTTTAACTCCAAAATTTGACAAAAGTATGGTTGATGATAGATTAGAGATGTGAAACCATGGTTTTCAATTGGGTACCTTTTTCTTTATTGAATCTAAAGACGGAGGAAAGTGCTAACCTAGTTGTAGTGGGAGATAGTTGTTTCGAACATTCCACTCGAAATCCCAGTGCTTCCTGTCGTTCTTCAGTGTCCAGTACGCCCATCCAAACGAGGCAGCATTGTACACCTCCAACTGGGCCCTTCCAAAATCTTGGTAGTCGGTTTGTGATCCGTTTACATTCCACTCATTCACCCATTCCCCTTAAATCAAATTTCATATCAATTATATTGAATTCACAAGTGATAATAAGCCTTTATCATAATAAGATTGCAGGCTTACCGATGAAAACGAGGGGTCCATTTGCACCATTCAGAGCCTGCAACTGAGTTTCCCTACTCTTATATATGAATTGAATGTTATCTACAGAACTCATGTTGACAAAAAAAGTGTCGAATAGATTGTAGTAATGCAAATCGATTACTGTATTTGAATCGCCTATGTTAGCTTGGTAGAGTTCTAATGGATCAGCATTGCCAATTCTTTGGCAGAATATAACATAAGCTGTTGATGAGTATTTTCGAACAATCTGGTATCCTTGTTTGTAATATGAAACTAGCACATCCAATGGAACTGAGGCAGCAGATGGCTCGTTTAATAGCTCGATTCCCAGCAATGATGGATGCTTTGCATACCTGCAGAAGAGTGATAATTTATAAAATTAAGCTATATATATATATATATATATACACACACATACAAGCAAACCAAAGGAATTACTCAAACAAGGAAAAGGAAGACAAATTTCAAATACAGTAGCACTACTCTCTATCTATATATAGCATATATATAAATCAATGGTCTTGCCAATAATAGAAACTTACCTTTTCCACTCATACTTTAAATTGCAATGACGTTTTCATTTAAGTAAGTTTTCAACTTAAATGAAAATTAATGATTTTTTATGAAAATTCAAATTCATATTGAAAATATGAATCTATTATTATTTTACGTATTTTCTTATTGAATTTGAGTATTTTATGTATTCTCACTTTGCACAATTCACACGAAATTATTGTCAATATAACCGCGTAGGAGAATTTCTAGTAGGAGTAGCAATAGTAGTCTATAGCATTGAAGCTAATAGCGAAAAAAATTAAGATTATAATTTTGTTTAAATGTAGCATAATCTTGTTCCTGTTTGCACAGTTTAGACTTGAACTCATAAATATGGAGAGCAAATAAACAATCTAAGAAAATCAAATAAATCTAGTTCTTGTGTTGGTGAAATATGTTTTTTAGATTAAATAAAATCTACATTAAGGTTAGCGTAATGTGGACAAAATTACACAAAACAAGAAGCTTATACCAGAAAACACAAGTCCTAAAAAGAAACTATGTCGAATTCATGCTTTTAAAAAAATAAAAATAAATAAAAAACGTTGTCACCTTCTGGAACAAAATGTTATGTTGGGAGACACTACCTGGAGGCAAGAAAATCTATTACATTCAGTGTTTTTGAGATGTAATCGGGTGATGTAGGCCAGCCAGTTGTCCCGTCTCTACTAGAACTGTGTTCCATCCCATTCTGAGAGCCAGGTGCAGCATGAAGGTCGATTATGCACTTTATGCTGAACTCTCTGCACCAATAAAACACAGATGAAACATGAGAAAGCTATGATAAGAAAGTAGTCTTTGTTTGGAGAGACGAAAAAGAAAACATACTGTGCCCAAGAAAATGCATTGTCAAGTGCTTCCAGACTTCCCCCAATAAAAGGAGGTGGAGGATTTGGATCATACGCTATCCACCATCCGACGGGTATCCTCACAGTATTTATTCCATGCCTATATAGGAAATTGAAATCGTCTATCGTGATAAAGTTGTTTCTATGCTTCTGCAATGGAAAATGGAGATGTTAAGCAGTCAATAAAATGACACTTGTGACATAAAATGACACCATTTTCATTTTTCCAGCGATATTTGGGTCCAAAATTGGACAAACTTTATAATGTTGGGACTAAATTGAAATTTTTAACTTTTTTCGGACCAAAATACAAGATAGACAAGTTATAGGACCCAAAAACATTTTAACACAAATTGATCGTACCAAGAAATCGAAATACTGCAATAATCAGATAAATAACTGTGACCATAATCAGTTAACCTTGTAAACTTCTTCTGCCTTATTGTGGCCATATCCATTAGCAAGCTGGTAGTCTCCATGCAAATTATTTGACGAAATTATCAACTGAAATGTCGCAGCATTATCATCCCATCCTGGTGTCCCTTGATAGTCTGCTGTAAGCTGGTTCGATTTTGAAGCCTAAACAAATTGGCATAATACTATCATGTTGTCTTCTCATCTTGAAGATTATAACTGAATTGAGAACCATTTGAGTACTTGAAATTTCTTACGCATATTTTGCCTTATTTATTCTTTTTTTACTAAAACAGTGTCGAATAATCTATAAGCATAGATTTGTACACCAGAGATAGCAGCATCCAGCAAGAATTCAAATAGCAGATTATGGGCATGATAGATTATATTGAGTGCCACGTGTTAAGTAAGGGTGTGTTTGGAAAAAATTATGAATCGTGGAAGTGATTTAATTTAGTGATTGTGAGCAAAAATTGCTTAATGGTGAAAGTGATGAGTGTTTGTAAAATTTGTAGTAAGTAGATGTTGAGTGTTGAATAAAATATTTGAATAGAGTAATTAGAAGCTATAATCATGTGGACGAATACCCTTCTCAGCTTTTAGTATATACCATTCGCATTCCCATTTTGTTTGTGATAAAGCTTCTCAGATTTAAGCAGAATCATTAAATTTGAAAACAATTAGAATCACTTCAACACACAATTCTAAGCAATTATAATTATAATCTTTTAAAACCACACCCTAAATTTCGTTCTGCCCCCAGAAGTATCAAACAATTTATCGCCTTAATGGAGAAAAAAGATGCACAGCAATCAATAAACTCTGCTTCATTGCCCAAAATTAGATAAAACAAGAATCATGATTAAAATAGTTTGACTTAAGGCTAATTGGATATTGAAATAGCTAATATGGAACAGATAGAATTTTCAAATTATTTGAGAAGACTTTCATATTTATTCTTAGTTATCTAAAACAGCTCAAACATTCAACCAAGCAAACAAAAATACCTGTAAATAAGTACCACTCTTGATTCTAATATGAACTCGATTGTCATTATTGCGTTCTAAGTAAAATGTCTCGGTATCAGATGGTGTATCTGCTGTTGCAGAAACGTTGCTCCCATCTCCATCACACGTCAGAAACTGGCCTCCAGATGTGCGGAATTGGAATACTGACTGTGAAACTCTCCATAACTAGAGAGAAACAAATGAAGTAAGTTGTCAACCTCTAGACATCAATTCTTCCAGAAAAGGCACATTAAATAAGTTCACTGCAAGAAAAAGTACCAAGAATAAATCAATGAAATTATCCATCTGATAGAACATTGCCCGTTTCAAATTTGAATTGTGGAACATAATGCCCCTAGAAAGAATATCACCTATTGGTAATTAGATCCAAAACACTATTTCAAGAAAGATTTTAAACATGAAAAGCCGAAATGTCAAGCAATCATAATGTTACAATTGCATTTTCTTCAAATGTATTTCTTTAGACCTAACACAATCCAAAGAAATAACTTGATTCCACAGAGGAGAAGCATATAATATCTGAATTGCTCAAAATACTAGTTGAAGTTCAATAGAAGTAGAAACTTTCGAATAAACATTGTTTATTGAGGAGACCTAGCAGTGCAGCTTTTATTATAATCATAATGCCAAGAAACTTCATGAAGCCACAAATCTATAACCAAGAAATACTTACAAAAGACAAGAAATACTTCCTATTTCCTAATGCCACAAATCCACAAGCAAGAATTAGTATATCCTAATAACCGAACCGACCCGAAATGTTTCCCAAGAAAGAGGAAAATCCTTATCAATTGAGACTGATCCGCCACCACCATTATCAGCAGAAACAAATTTGTTCCCAGATAGAGATTTGAGTTGGACCTCTGTTCCATCCTACAATGCAGCCACCAGAAACTAAGTATAACCAATTGACACACAAACTGAATACAAAGGCAACAACTCACAAGCATTTCTCCATTGGGAATATCATCATAGAGAGAAGGCTTAATCCACCCCTCGATCACCAACCATCCACCTAAATTCACTCCTCTTACTCTGCCGTCCCCATGTAATCCTTCCACTTAATTCACAAATTCAAATGGAATTATTAAGCAAATGACGAATCACATTAAATAATTTGTGACATTTTATCTTGAAAATGCAGAGAACCTGAAAAACCAATCGGAAAGATGAGGACAAGCCACAGCAGAAACAAGAAACCCCAATTGCGGATAATGACCTCCATTTAGAAAACAGGTCCCAATTCTTTCAATTCATGAAAGATGCACAACCCATCTGCAATTGATTGCTCAAAACTAAACGAAATCCACAAAATATGAGTTGAACATTGAGAGAGAGAGAGAGAGATAGAGACAGAGAGAATGAATCCAAGTAATTCCTTTCTTAAAACTCAATCGATTCCAAGTAGAGGAAGGTGCTCAACGTTTAAAAATTGATGGGGTTTTGGAATACCTATGCAATGCATTATAAAATTGCTCAGGCAATCTTAGAGTGCAGAAGAAGACAAAATCAAGCTCTTGAAAAATAGCAAAATACTTTAAACAGAAAAAAAAAAGAATCAGTTAATGTGCAGTTAAAGGAAGATAATGAAGCATTATCATCGTTAATTAATCACTCTAAAATAGAGTATAAAAGTTGAAGAAAAGCAGCTCAACCGTTTTTTACCCTTTCAAGAAAGAGTGGAGAATCGTGAAAAAGGTAAAGTCATTTCAATACATTATGATCACTTTGAATAAAATAAAATTGAATAAAAAGTAAATAAATAAATGCTGGTGATTTGGATTGTGATTCTACTCTACTGTGGGTGGAGAACGATATGCTTATCGATTGGCATGCAGATTTGAGTTGAGGACGGAGGAGCTGAGAAATGAGTTCAATTGGTCATGGTTCTAGTACATTCCAACTAATAAACATATCCTAATTATTTGCAAACTCTATTTTTTAAGATATAACTAATACTACAAAAGTTTGGATATTTTCCTTTTCACTTTGTCCCACAAAAATTTGCATACTCTCAAAATGGTAATATTAATTCTTTTAAATGTTCATCAAAATCTGTACCTCACAATCTTCATCCTAGCATTCTACTCATTACACTTTTTCTTAAAAGTTGTGCTTCCAAAAGTATTGCAAACTTTTGGGGACGGAGTTAGTATTTTTGTCTGTGCAATTTATAATACTTTGAGCAGCACTTGTGTAGAAATTTAAAAATCACTAAATATAGATAATTATTAAAATTTAGGTCACGAGTGCCTCAACCCCAATAGGTTAAATTCCACATATGCCTCAACCCTCAATATGCTAAATTCTCATATGTCTTCCCCCAGTCCCACCCGCCCCCAACCCCTACACGCACACACACCATACACCCATACATGCATATTAATAGCCCCTGACACTCACTTGGCAATTTTATTTTAAAATTTTATTTTAGTTTTTAATTTTTTTAAATTATTATATTGATTAAAAAGTATTTATTTAGTATTATATTATAAATAAATATTTGTCTCACAATTTGTGTTACTATATAACCAAATGTGTGTTACTATAAAGACAAAATATATTTTTATGAGAATAAATATGTGTTTCTTAATTTATTTATCATCCCTTTAAATCTAGGTATTGTTTCATGTAATACATATGTTATTGTATGGAAAAAATAATTATTTCTATAAAAATAAATATTTGTGAATAATCAATATTTGTTCTTATAGTAACACACATTTTGCTCTTGCATTATGTAAAAAATTATTTATTCTATAAAAACAAATGAATGTATGTAAAATAACAAGATTTTATAAGATAGTAACACAAATTTGCTCTACTAGTAACACATATTAGTCTCACAGTTTGTGTTACTTTATGTGCAAATGAGTGCTACTATATGGACAAAATATATTTTTATGAGAATAAATATGTGTTTCTTAATTTATTAATTATTCCTTTAAATCTAGGTATAATATAAGGGTCAACTACTGCTATGTGCTTTACATAAGAGAGTTTTACTATCCAAACACTCTAAAAACACTTTTAACCCCCCAGTGCAAAAGTTCCTATTTTATTACAATATTGCCACAAATGTGGGGTGGTATGGGAGGTTAACCCCACTGATTATTTCAGAATCTATGAAATCAAGATTACATCTAATGCCATCCGGTTGATTTTGAAAAATTCAAAAATCATTCTTCTTTGTTTCTTCCTCCAAAAACTCCCTTCTCTCTCCTCTCTCTTTGAATGAAACGACACATGCCAAAAACTCCCTTCTCTCTCCTCTCTCTTCGACGGAAATGGAGGCGTTAATGGATTCCGGCAATGAATTTTTCAATTTTCGATTGTTTTGCCATAGTTGCATGGGAGCAGTGAGTTGAGGCTTCAATTTCAGCCAGCGACCTTTGAATTACGACGGCATTTTTGTGGATGAAGATTGTGGCTGCGAGTTTTCTGGTAGTGTGGTGGCGCTGACTTCTCCGGCGGTAAGCTTTCCTTCCATGGCAATTAGACAAAAAGCTGATGCATTGATGTCCCTTCTCTCTCTCTCTCTCTCTCTCTCGCTCTCTCTCTCTTTAACCCTGTTTTTCTAAAAATTCTTTCATCTTCCATCCCTTTACGGTGAAGCAGCAAAAAGGAATCGGGGCACCAAAAGAAAATTGGGAAAGGTTGTGCCTACTTTCACAGCTTTTTCATTCCTAAAAAATTGCAATCAATTTATTTTTTTTTTGTTTTTTTGTGTGCATATTTTTTGGATAATGTATTTTCATTTTTTCTAATATGTAATTAGTTCTGTTTAGGTGAAGCGGAATCGGATTTTACATCAAAATAATTGTGATTTTTGGCATTTTTAGAAAAGGTGTTTCAATGTTTATGATTGTTGGTTGATTGGATTATCTCTGTTTTGACACTATTTTGATAGTGAAAAAAATAGAGTTTCCATAAGGCTTTTCTTGTGAGATTGTTGTTGAATGATATAAATGATTTGAATGCTAACATTTTTCTAGATGTACTTTGGATTATATTTAACCAGCTTTAGTGATTTTCTGCTATAGTATATAATATGCAAATTGATTTTTTTTTAATTGTGTTTTGAGTTAAATAATAATCATGTTTGTATCATCAACAATCCTTTTTCATCTCACACATCTCGTGATAGTTGCAGGAAATATGGTGTGGTGGGGTGGTAGTTGCAATTTAATGCAATTCATTTTTAACTTATCTCACCAAACAAATAAAAATTGTTAGAAAAATTATAATTGAACTTTATCAATCAAATTATTTGAACTGTATTTACGATCATTTGAACTTTTATTTTAGTTTTTGCATTTATGAATATTCCGTAAAATCAACATTGGATTTTTTCATAATAAAATAGCAAAATTAATATAAAAAAAGAAAAAATGAATATGCTGTGTTTCAATTATCTCTCCAATCATATGTATGAATACTTTCTATTTTTGTGTTTGAGTTGTGTGTTTTAATTTGAACTTCTCTAAAATTTCTGTAAAATTGTAAAATAATAAAAGTAAAAAATTGTGTGTATTAAAATTTAAATAAAGTTAAAAGTTGATTTGACAAGATATAAAAAAAAAAAAAGAAGTGGATGAGGGGGAGGGGGGGTTTTAAATTTTATGTAAAAATTCAAATTGTTAGTATAACATTAATTAAAGTTAAAAAATTCAAATTATTATAAAAATAGAGAAAATTGAATTTAAATGAATTCATTAAAAAAAGTTAGTACAACATTAAGTATTAAAAGTTTTAAATTTAAATTGTTATAAAAGGAGGGAAAAGTGAATTCAAATGAATTCATAAATAAATAGTATTTTAACATTAAATAATTATTTAACTAAACTATTTTTTACTTAACAATTATTTAATTGAACTTTAGCAATTAATGAACTTGAACTTATTATCGAATATTTGAATTTTTACTTTATCTTTTTTGCACTTATGAATATTCCGTTGTTTGACTTTTTTTTTCGATTTTAATCTTAATTTTTTAAATTCTTTTTACTGGGAAAATTAATGGTACACATTTTTTTTATAAATTAAAAATCTGAATTGTTAATTTAATATTAAGCATTAAAAAAATCAAATTATTATAAAAGTAGAGAAAAAATGAATTTTAATAAATTTATAAAATGTAATATTTAAATAAAATTAAAATAATAAAATAGCAAAATAAATATAAAAAAAAAGAAAAAGAAAGAAGAAATAAAGTAACTTTATTAACAGATAATAGAGATAGAAATTGAGATTGTAAATGGGTTTGCTTGGGGTGGGGCCGCCGGAAAGAGAGAGAAAAAAAGATGGGAAGAACCTACCTAATACCAATGCATTGACTTTAGTTTTATTGACTTAGCTAGTTGGGGTAGGTTGGCTATATGTAAGTTGGGGGAATTTGAGGTGGATTAAGAGGGGTGGAGGGGTGTGGGGGCCTATACATAATAGGTTAGTGTGTTAGTAGTAAAAAAAAATTTGTGTGTGCGTTAGAAATAAAATGTTTGCATATATAGTATCTATTGGGCAATTACCCAAAATATAATTATTTCTATAAAAATAAATAAATATTTGTGAACAATTAATGTTTGTTCTTATAATAACACACATTTTGGTCTTCCATTAAGTGAAAAATTTTATTCTATAAAATAAATAAATATATGCAAAATAACAATATTTTATAAGATAGTAACACATATTTGTTCTAATAGTAACACACATTTGTCTCCCAATTTGTGTTACTATATGGGCAAATGTGTGACGCCCCGTGTATGAGTGTCATCTCTTTTCTTAATATTTATTTAAAAGACACATTATTTGTCATAAAAATAATAAGTGATTTCATTTGAAATTGAAAATAAATTGACTTTAAAATTTTATTAGCGGAAGACTATATCATACAAAATCGAGTTGATTTTTTATTTATTTCAAGTGCCTAATCATGCTTGTGCCTAACTCGTGTCATACCCACATATCTAAATCAAACCCCTGCTTAATTAAGATATTACGAAAATAGACTATCATGCTCGTGATAAGAAAATGTATAACTAACTCAATATAATAAGACACACCATTATGTGATAGACAAGTCATGCATATAAAGCTTAATTTCAAAATACTATCATAACATCCTAGAGTTTGGAAAAAGACTTGATAATTTAACTAGGCAATCCAAATCCAAGCATAATTTTTTTTTGAAATTATCTCTAAATCGATGTCATAAGAAAATACTTAATAGACCTCATATAGAAAACTTAAACCATTACAATATTAATTAGATGGAGTCGACCCAGTCAGTCACACGTCCTCCTCACCGTCAACGTTTCCTGAAATAGTTAAAGTAGCATCATGAGTCTTCTCCCGAAGGAGAAGCCCAGTGGGATAACATGTAATGTATAATGCATCAAAGAGACTAATAGCATGTCAACCGAGTACATGCCAGGCCCATAGGCCCGACTAAGTTCATACTGACATAGTCCGTAGACCTGTCTTGATTCACAAAGAGCATAGCCCGTCGACTAGACAAAATTCACACAGAGTATAGTCCGTAGACTTGCATAATTCACACATAGCATAATCCGAAGATCTGCCTGCTCGTACACACACAAATTACTATAATTAATGCATAATGAATTAGAGGTTACCCACTTTTCAGTCTGACGATGCGAGATAACTTTCTGAGAGTCCAGCCGCCGCGCACTGCACTCGACATATTGATTGACCTTTTAGTCTTTTAATCATTAAATCATATAATTGTTAATATAACTTGTTCAATACTCTTTTTTTTTAAAAATATTTAACTACAT
>JAPKLY010000177.1:176120-196624 GCA_026898435.1 Prunella vulgaris
CAAGTATACGACCAAGTAGTATCGACCTAGGATTTAGGAGTGTGATGGAGCCCCAAAGTTATGTGTTGTCATGATACTATAGTGACGAGTCCGGTTGGCACAAAATGTAAACAAGCAACAATTAAACTAGAAAGCAATTAAATTATCAACTAACTTCCAAGAAAGTGCAAGAGAGATGTATGCTTCGAGTGTTTTCATTACAATTTCAATCAATGTTTCTCACAACTTAATTATCTATCATTTGCTATGTTCTTGGAATGAGTTAAAGGCTACCACAAAATATTTGAAGACCAATCCCTTTTGAGACTTAGGTGATCAAGCAACATGACAAGCACTTAAGGTAGTGAACTATAGAAAGGTTCAACACGGTTACTAATCCCTATAATTCCCCTCTCACTAAATTCTCAAATCCTCGATTAAAGAACCTAATGTCTATTAATGGTGATCTAAGCCATCTACCCCCTCTCGGTGTAATAGATTACTAGTTTAATCAAATTAATCAAACAATCTTTCCCTACAAAGCCAACAAAGTACACACCCAACTCTCATTGTAGCGTATACCCATCAACTAAGAGATACTAAATCAATTCAATTAATATAATCAAGACAAACACATTAATAGAAACACATAACCAATCCCATAGCAAAATCAAGACTATCAAATCATGATCACACTAATTTCCATCACAAATCAAACACCCAAAGCATGAAACAATTAGCCCATTGCTAAAAACATCAAACCCATGATCAAAATACTAAAATAAAATCTAAACAAGAACATTACCAATAGAACTTAAATAAAAAAAATATATCACCTCAAGAGTTTTTAATGGCTTCAACACTTCAAGAAATTAAAAAATCACTCTAAAATCTATCTAAGAATTGTAGAAAAATAAAATTCTAAATTATTGTATGAAAATATTTGTGGGGAGAGGAGCTCCCCACAACTTGGAGAACAAGCTGCTGTGCCCTAGCCTTCTTAGTATGCGTATAAAACCCTTCTTTTCTACAACTGATGCTGCTTTCTTTTATACTTGCACAATGGCTGCAGCAAATGTGCTGCAAATGGAATGGGCCACTTTAAAAGCCCAAATCAATTTTCTGGCAATTTCTCGCTGACACGGCCTATTTGTAAAATCGACACGACCGTGAGAATTATTTGGTTGGCCGTGTCATTTGCTTCGAATAGGGTGACACCTCAGCTCAAAAAGGACATGGCCGTGTAGAATGGGAGGTAGGGGCCGTGCAAGAATGAAAACGTGTTTTACTTTTAGCAACTTTTGATTTTTTCAGCAATTTCTTCCCAAGGCTGATTCCGGCGAATGGCGTGGCGTGAACTTGTCTTCTTCCTCAATTCTGGCAATTGGGCTGTGCGAACAGGGGAGTAACAGATTTCAATGAGATGAACGGTCATTTCCGGCAAGGCCTTGAACACTTCCAGGTGGAGATGTGGGCTGTCGGCGGTTGTGGTGCTCGACGTGAGTGAAAAACAGAGGTGGGTTCGATTCCAGTTTCCAGCGGGCATGGCAGAACGACAATGAGGGCAAAGGCTTTGAACGGGCCTTCGACTACGGCAGCGCTGAGAGGTCGCTTATCTCCGGCGGCTGAACAGGGGGCGACTTGGCTGAGAGACGGTTTCCGGCAGGTTGAGCAGCTGTGGGCGAAGGAGAATTCCGGCGAGTGTTGGGCAGGTTCACGGGCTGTAGGTTGCGTTGATTGATGAAGAGAGTGGGCTGCAATGTGGAGGAAAATGTGGAGATGAAGAGTCCACGTCTCTTTTCTTCCTAGCTGTGGTCAAAATGCTTTTCCTTTTTCTGTTGACTCTCTTTTGCTAATTAATTCCTCAGCAAAGCAAAATACATGCTCCAATTCCACAACTTTCACGTGGGCCATTTGCATAATAAAATTGATTTGTGCTGGGCTGCAGATGTGGACTTCAATTGGGCTTTAATAATTAAAATTGGCATGCAAATTCCAAACTTCTTTTCTGTACACCTAATTCATTTTCTTCTTGATCCACAATTAACATTAGTATAAATGTTGCTTCAAAAATATCAATTTTACCTACAAAATAGCAACAAATACTTTTCTCGACAATTAAGCACAATTAATTAATTTAACATATAAAAATGCATGAAATCCTATGAATTTAATCAAATTAAGCACCATAAAAATGAGCAATTCTCACACAAATCACTCCCCCAAACTTAAATTGTTGCTCGTCCTCGAGCAACGAAAAGAAAATAAAACAAGTGGGAGGATTGCAAACAAATTCCAATCAAAGCAAAAATAGGAAATTATCAAGTCTATCAATCTAGCTAAACCATTAGGTACAAAAATCAACAAGCTAGTTCACAAGTTAAGCTCAAATCAATGAAAGACAAAGTGCTCAATTCACAATTTTTCTCACAAGGGAGTGTTTCACTCATCACACAAAGTGTATCAAGGTATGTATATGCTCTCAACAATCAAAACACACAAGTGAACTACCATATGCTTGTCAAGAATCTAAGTTCTCCACCACAAGTAAGTGATCAATCAATGAGGACTTTCATTCGGTTGTAATGTAGGCTTTTTGGTTAAGGTGGGAAATATTTGGATTAAGTGACTCGTAAACTACTGGAGCGAGAGTTAAGACGTCTCTAAAACTCTCAAAAGAAAATTTGCAATTGATCAAGTTGCAACTCTAAATTCCAAACTCCAACTATTTACTTTTTCTCATTTTTTTAGCACATTTTCTTCACCAACACCATCAAGCACTTTTAGAATGTCAAACTCAATCAACTTTTGTACAAGAGAGCTCTTCTCATTTTTCAAATTTTCACTTCAATACACTCTTTTTCATTTACACTTTTTTTCCATTTTTTTCTCAAATTTTCACAATCTTTTCACTTCGCCATTTCATCCACCAAACTCACTATCAAGCTCAATTCAACCTCATTACCCAAACTCAAGCTCCACTAATTCATAGGGACAATTAAGCTAAAAAGGAAGGACAAATCGGCTAGAATTGTAGGTTGCCAAGAAATATGTCAAATAAGCTCAAAGGGGCTAACTACGGAAAAATTTCATTTGACATGGAAGATTTGGCTAAGTAACTTTTCAAAACAAAGAGGCCTCATATCATTTTCAAAAATTTCACACAAAAAGTAGTTTCAAACAAGACAAGAGGCAAGTGCTAGAGCACACAAGCATGAATGATACTCATAATGAAAGAATTAGACCCATAATATGCAAGTCTACAAGGCTCTAAAGCTCACGGGCTTATCTAATCATGAATTGTGAGCACAAAATCAAGCACAATCTTCACATTAACATGTAAACCAACTAGCATCAATTCAACTATCAAGCTCAACCAAATCTCAAAACCAATAATCACCAACAATTAAGTCTCAATCAACAAAACAATATCTCAACCAAGCAAAAAAATGATAGACCATAATGCAATACAAATCAAGGTAGACACACTAACAAAAATCAAGAAAATAAAAACTCCCTCCCCCAAACTTAAATGAAACTATCATGTTGAATGCAAAGTTTAGGGAGTAAGTGTGTCACCCAAGAGAATTTCCACCAAGAGATCCCTTCAATAGTGCAAGCTACCTCAACCTTTGTTCCTTTGAGTCCACACCACTCAAGCTCTTCTCATTTTGCATCCATGCTCCTCAATCTCCTACACATCACACACTTTAGGGAAATTAAAAACAATCTAACTAAAATAAAATAAAAGAAAGCAATAAAAATGGGTTGCCTCCCATTTAGCGCTAAGTTTAACGTCATTTGCCGGACGTTATTAATACAATTTCAACTTCTCTCAACGGAATGACCACAGATATCTATCCTCCTTGCCATTGTAGGCCATTCTTTGTGCTTCAAAATTGTGGAGCTTCTCATGGAATATGGACCATTCGTCCAAGACATTTTTGCAACTTTTCTCCACAAGGCTTTCTTCTTTCTCTCTCAATTCTCTTCCATTTAGCTCAAGGATGCCCAAGTTTCTCTTCAATTCCATGTTATGGTCAAAACTATCAAAAGGCAAAATTAAATCAATAGAAGTATCAACATCAATTAAAGTGCAAATCGAAGAGTTTAAAGGGAGAGAAATGCTAATTTCACTCTTCAATTGTTCTCCAAATGCTTCTTGATTTTCTTTCTCAATTGTGCTCATGTCCATCAAGGGACATTACTCTTCACCATTTTCAATAGAGTTGACATCTTCATCCTCATCACTTGGGCCCTCTTCGTTTTCTCCTTCTTCTTTCTCTTCTTTTCTATCTTCTTCTTCTTCTTCTTCTTTCCCATCCTCTTCTTGTAGGCTTTTCACAATGTGTGTCAATTGCTCGATTTGAAGATAAAGAGATTTGATTCTACTCCCATTTTGAACAAATTGATTTGTTATATCCTCAAATCTAGAAATGACTCTCACTTGAAACTTCTTGTCCTCCAAATCTCTCATGTCATTCTTCATAATCATCAAAGTTAACATCTCCTCCACGGTAGTCCTTCCTTCACTTTGCTCAACCTCTTGATAATGTGAGGGAGCTTGCGGAATTTGATCATCATACTCAAAACTCCTCTCATCATCACAATAAAATCTTTCCGAAGCTCCTTGATATGCAAATCCATCTTGTGGATAAAATTGTTGACCATAATACTCATCTTCGTAGCTCGGAAAAGACTCTTGAGGTGAGAAAGATGCTTCCTCATTTCTCCATTCTTGATAATAGGAGGGAACTTGTTGCATTTGATAATTATAATCGAAGCTCCTCCAATTATCATAGTTGACACATTCATGTGGTGGAGGATAAACCACACCATATTCGTATTGATCTTGATTCCACGAGTATTGGTTGTAATCCTCCATCTTTGCAATTGAGATCACACCTACAAAGATAGGCAAGTATCAAATTTCACACAAAAGAAAATAAAATCAAAGCAACAGAAAACAAATAAAAATGTCACTAATAGCATCACTCAACTAACCCTAAGTTCCACCAAAGGACACTCAACTAAATCCCCGGCAACGACGCCATTGACTTTTTCGTATTTTTGCATGTTTTTCAAATCAAGCAAATCAATTCAAAAGCGGATGGGTAATTATAGTATTGCAAGTATACGACCAAGTAGTATCGACCTAGAATTTAGGAGTGTGATGGAGCCCCAAAGTTATGTGTCGTCATGATATTATAGTGACGAGTCCGCTTGGCACAAAATGTAAACAAGCAACAATTAAACTAGAAAGCAATTAAACTATCAACTATCTTCCGAGAAAGTGCAAGAGAGATGTATGCTTCGAGTGTTTTCATTACAATTTCAATCAATGTTTCTCACAACTTAATTATCTATCATTTTCTATGTTCTTGGAATGAGTTAAAGGCTACCACAAAACATTTGAAGACCAATCCCTTTTGAGGCTTAGGTGATCAAGCAACATGACAAGCACTTAAGGTAGTGAACTATAGAAAGGTTCAACACGGTTATTAATCCCTATAATTTCCCTCTCACCAAATTCTCAAATCCTCGATTAAAGAACCTAATCTCTATTAATGGTGATCTAAGCCATCTACCCCCTCTCGGTGTAATAGATTACTAGTTTAATCCAATTAATCAAACAATCTTTCCCTACAAAGCCAACAAAGTACACACCCAACTGTCATTGTAGCGTATACCCATCAACTAAGAGATACTAAATCAATTCAATTAATCTAATCAAGACAAACACATTAATAGAAACACATAACCAATCCCATAGCAAAATCAAGACTATCAAATCATGATCACACTAATTTCCATCACAAATCAAACACCCAAAGCATGAAACAATTAGTCCATTGCTAAAATGTCACACCCCAATTTTCATAAACAGCGGAAGTCTTTAATAAATCTTGAAAAGTAATTCTTTGGGTGTGATCTAACTTATCATGAAATAAATTTTTCTTTTTCTTTAAAACTCTTTGAATTAAGACATAATACTTTCACATAAATCATAAAAAAAAATCTCAACATAATCTACATGCCTTGAATAATAATAATTATTAAACATGATAATAATTCCCAAATAATTAAATCTACATGAAACCTAAATAATTCCAATTTAACATATCACATAATATCAGATCATACTTATAAAATCACATAAAAATTCATGTACAGCTGTAGAACATATATTTTTCGAAAACAGTCCATTATTTTTCTAGGAAATCATTCTTTTATCAAATATCTTATTACCAATTGAATAATCACGTCTAAAACACTTAATATATCATATAATACTGATAAAAATATATTTTTAACGAAAACTTCTTAAATTTTTCATGAAAATCACATATAGGATAATTAAAGGACCAAAATCAAACCCTATACTTCTACAATTGATAAAATTGTGAAATTTGGTTTACATGCATAATTTTTCATGGAAAATATACTGTAAAAATTTCGGAATTTATGGAGTTGTAAAACGTAAATTCTATTCATGCAAAATTAAGGACTCTAATTAATATATGAGACCATAAATCATATCTTTTCGTATGCAAGTTAATTCCTAACATATAATCACATAAGACACGACATCTTACTGCCCTAAAATGTGAATATACTGATTAATTAAATTCTTAATCAATTAATACTCTAATACATGATTAATCTCTAAAATAATACATAAATCTCCACATAAAATAAATCATAACAATCATCAAATCTTTTCAAAAGTCTAAATATATAAAGAAAACGTCTTAGCATCAGATTTGTCTCAAACTCATAAATTCAAATTAGATCCTTCATGCAAAGTAATTAAAGTACCGAATTTAACTAAATTTCATAAGAACGATTTAAACGTCAAACTTTCGTGTGAAATCATCTTTTCATATCTTCTTTATTCTCACATCCACACGCCTCCTCCGTTAGCCACCTCGTCCCTTACTCGACATAATCTAAAAAATAGTTTGGTGAAAGGGGTGAGAATTATAAATAACTCTCGGTGGGGACGTTAGTTTGAGATCTAAATATAATGGACATGCAAACATGAAAACATACCAACCATATACATATCTTTAAACCTTGATGATACAACTAAATTGTATCGACACCACAAGGGCGCCCATCTCTTTTTGATATCCCCGAAGAATATCGACACCACGTGGGTGCCCATCTCTTTTGATACTCCAAACAAGTATCGGTACCACAAGGGTACCCCTCTAAACGTTAGCATATAAACATATAAACACATCAACAAAACATTTAAAAATCGAACTAATAAATACCACTTTTTCACCATGAATCCCCACCTTGATATCTTTGAAAGAAAAACATTTGGTGTGTGTACGTCCGACTTTTTATTCCTTGAATTGATCCTCCAACTTTCTCTTCCTCAAGATGAAACTCGAATTCTCTTAATTCTAACCTTTAAAACTCTCGGATATCTCTCTCTCTCTCTCTCTCTCTCTCAATATTCTCGAAAATTAATAGGGTGTAGGTGTAGATTGATGCCAATAATGGTCTTATATTTATACGATGGAAAGATATAGGGCTTAAAATAATATCTTGATGAATATATGAAGATTAATGAATATTATGGCTGAGATTTGTATCTTGGACGAAAATAATAAGGAGGGAGAAGAAATATTTGGTTCATGATCAAATTTTGAAGATATCTTGGAAATAAAATATTCTAACATGCAATAGGTGTAGAAATTCGAAAATTGTAGGACCATAACAATAAAATCTTGGTTTAAATCTTTGGAATAATATCTTGGATGGAAAATAATGATTGTGGCCGAAAATATGAAGATGTGGAATATATGGCATAACATATCTTGGAACATTCTTGGGAAATCTTGGTCATATCTTGGTAATCTTTCTAATATCTCCAATATCAATCTAACAACCTCAAGACATCATAATATCTAATTCCTAAGGCCTAAATTTCGAAATTCATCATAAGGTAATATTGTATCACTCCTAATAAAATAATAAGGACTCTAACTAACTCTAAATCTTGAACTCCCAAAAATACCCTTATCCTTCTAACAACTTTCGAATTTCCTCTCTCCTAAAAGTATTCCTTCTCTAAATTTAATCCTCATAATAATATCTAATCCCAAAAATAATAAGTCCTCAATTACTATTTTACCCTTAAAAGATTAATACTTAAAGGACTAAAAATCTTAATGGACTATACCACAAAGTAATACTCCTATTCCTTAAAATATTAAAGTCCTAGTCTAGAAGTCCAAAAGTAATATTAATCGGATCAACTAATACTAAGCAAGAAAATAAAACTCAAGCTTAAGAACTTAAAGGATTAAAAACTAACTCTCTAAAAATGTAGGCACAATCGGCACTACTTCTATTAGTGGACTAAGTCTACCCTTAGCTTGCCGCATCAGCTTAATTATCCTCTAAGTAAATATCTTCTAGAGAAATCTAATGCTACTTCTCCTTAATAAAAGTGCTAATCCTTATTCTTGCCAATATTACTTAATCAATAAATAAATCTTATACTTAATAAATTAATCCCACAATTAAAACCAAATTCAAATCTAAATCTTTAATTAATCACCAATATTAATACCGTAACTTAAGTAATTGGATTAATCCTCCAACAAAATAAATCTCAACTTAAATCTTCACAATTATTCCCAAAGATACACTAAATATTCCTCAAATAATTTCAGAGATTTAACCTCAAAATATCTAATAAATAAATATCAAATATCATCTCTCCAAATAAATATATCCTAGATACTTATAATATCACTCTTGTCCATAAATAATACTCCCAACTTTTTCAAGTAACATTTAACACCTAGCAATAAAATCTTAACTTAACTCCTTACATATCCGACAATTATAGTCTAACTTTGCAACATGCACATTTATCCCTTGAGAGTAATACCTTAAAGTCCTAACATTATTCCTTCGCTTAAAGTCCAAATAATTTCGATAATAATCTCTTGATATTTATTTTCAAGAAAATCTAAACCTTGAATATTTTCTTGTTCTATAACCTTTCATATAAAATCTAATCGAGATCCCAAAAGATTTATTCCTAATTTCTTGATCCAAATCTTTAATCACATATCCTAGTCAAGATCCCATATAAATTCATTCTTATCTCTAAAATAACAAACTCACTAAATAACTCTTGCACCCTTAATAAATTGGTACTTAATAAATCCTACTTTTCTCAATCCAAATTGAATTATAACACTCAATAACCAATCAACTTAAATCCTCTAAATCCTTAAATTAAATACTTAATTGGATCATATCTTAATTTGGTTCTCTAACTTTTAATTCACATACTAAAACCCAAAATAAATTATCAAGAACTTAATCTTAATTCCCAAATACTCAAATCAACTTTACTAACTTAATCATCAGAAAAATTAATACTTAAGGCTCGTGAAAAAATTAAAGAACTAAAGCACAATATTTAATCCTACGCGCAACTTAAGTTTAAAACCTTAAATGCGACTTATAAATTATAACTTGAATCCATTTATGCTGGGCGTGACATAAAAACATCAAACCCATGATCAAAATACTAAAATAAAATTTAAATAAGAACATTACCAATAGAACTTAAATAAAAGAAAAATATCACCTCAAGAGTTTCCAATGGCTTCAACACTTCAAGAAATTAAAATATCACTCTAAAATCTATCTAAGAATTGCAGAAAAATAAAATCCTAAATTATTGTGTGAAAATGTGTATGGGGAGAGGAGCTCCCCACAACTTGGAGAACAAGATGCTGTGCCCTAGCCTTCTTATTATGTGTATAAAACCCTCCTTTTCTATAACTGATGCTGCTTTCTATTATACTTGCACAATGGCTGAAGCAAATGGGCTGAAAATGGAATGGGCCACTTTAAAAGCCCAAATCAATTTTCTTGCAATTTCTAGCTGACACGGTCTCTTTGTAAAATTGACACGGCCGTGCGAATTGTTTGGTTGGCCGTGTCATTTGCTTCGAATAAAGTGACATGGCCTCAACTCAAAAATGACATGGCCGTGTAGAATGGTAGGTAGGGGCCGTGTAAGAATGAAAAAGTGTTTTACCTTTTAGCAACTTTTGATTTTTAAGCAATTTCTTCCCAAGGCTGATTTCGATGAATGGTGTGGCGTGAACTCGTCTTCTTCCTCAATTCTGGCATTTGTGCTGTGCGAATAGGGGAGCAACAGATTTTGAAGAGATGAACGGTCATTTCCGGCAAGGCCTTAATCACTTCCAGGCAGAGATGTGGGCTGTCGGCGGTTGTGGCGCTCGACGTGAGTGAAAAACAGAGGTGGGTTCGATTCCAGTTTCCAGTGGCCATGGCAGAACGGCAATGAGGGCAGAGGCTTTGAACGGGTCTTCGACGACGGCGGCGCTGAGAGGTCGCTTATCTCCGGCGGCTGAACAGGGGGCGACTTGGCTGAGAGACGGTTTCTGGCAGGTGGAGCGGCTGTGGGCGGAGGAGAATTCCGTCGAGTGTTGGGCAGGTTCACGGGCTGTAGGTTGCGCTGATTGATGAAGAGAGTGGACAGCAATGTGGAGGAAAATGTGAAGATGAAGACGCCACGACTCTTTTCTTCCTAACTGTGGTCAAAATGCTTTTCCTTTTTCTGTTGACTCTCTTTTGCTAATTAATTCCTCAGCAAAGCAAAATACATGCTCTAATTCCACAACTTTCACATGGGCCATTAGCATAATAAAATGGATTTGTGCTGGGCTGCAGATGTGGACTTCAATTGGGCTTTAATAATTAAAATTGGCTTGCAAATTCCAAACTTCTTTTCTGTAGACTAAATTCATTTTCTTTTTGATCCACAATTAACATTAGTATAAATGTTGCTTAAAAAATATCAATTTTACCTACAAAATAGCAACAAATACTTTTCTCGACAACTAAGCACAATTAATTAATTTAAGGTAAAAAAATGCATGAAATCCTACGAATTTAATCAAATTAAGTATCCTAAAAATGAGCAATTCTCACACAAATCGCACGCACACACACTACACAATTTGAGGGGAAGTTATGGACTTAGTCCACTTAACTCCCTCATTTAAATTTTTTTTATTTTAATTATTTATATATATATTATTAACAATTAATAGTAATATAATATCATTTTTAATAAATTTATTATCAAGATATTAAATAAATTAAACATATCAAATCTTTATTAGTTAGTAATTATGAAGAATTTATTTACTGTTGTTGGTCCCTAAAGAAGACTTTGAGTCTTCTTGTTTTGAAAACAGCTGACTATACAATCAGCTGAGTGCGCAGTGTCTTTTTGTGCGGAAACGTTTTTAGTTTAATTCTTTTAATGAAAACCTTTTTAATCTTTAGTGCAGCAAGTTAGAGCAATAAAATAAAGCAGATAAAAAACAAGGTTTATAGTGGTTCGGACCAACTGTCCTACATCCACTCTCCTCAATCCAACTTGGAGTTGAGGGGCTCTCTTACTTACTAACTTCCTTACAACTTTCAAGAGAAAACTCTCTTACAACTCTTGTTAGTGCACACTTGCATCTAACTTCTAGACTTCTACAAAGTCTTTACAAAAGATAAATAAATATGTAGGGTTGTGTGAGTACAAAGAGAATTGTGCAGCGATTCTGCTAGTTGATCATGTGTAAAAACTATTTTTAATCTTCTCTATGGTACTCATATTTATAGGTGTCAAATACTAGCCGTTAAAGTCGACTAGAATTTGAAATCTCTATAAATATGTAATTAATCAATCAAAGTGATTGATTGATTCTTGATCTCCAAGTTGATATCTTTCCATCTTGGCTTTGATCTTCAATCTAATTTGACTTGATTGATTGCCTACGATTCTGGAAATCATGTTGCTGTGATCTTGTCCCCTTGACATGATTGGCTTTCTGTAAATAGTACGTCTATGCAACAGCATCAGATGACCTTACTCATCTTCATCAGATGACCTTACTCATCTTCCAGATGACGTGGTCTGCTGGTCTGCTTCCAGATGACGTGGTCTGCTGGCCTGCTTCCAGATGACGTGGTCTGCTGGTCTGCTCTAGATGACCTAGTCTGCTGGTCTGCTCCAGATGATGTGGTCTGCTCCAGATGACGTGGTCTGCTGGTCTGCTCCAGATGACCTAGTCTGCTGGTCTGCTCCAGATGACGTGGTCTGTTGGTCTGCTCCAGATGACCTAGTCTACTGGTCTGCTCCAGATGACCTGACTCCGCTTAAGCAGACCTTACTCCGCTTGTTTTAATGTCATCAAAACATAAGGGATCAACAATTTCCCCCTTTCTGATGATATTAAAGCCCAAGGAAAGTTGATCTTTCTCCAATCAGCTGATGTTCCCCCTTACACAAACTCAGCTGATTTTCCACCTAAGTGTAGGCCTTCCCCCTTAGTTGGGTAAATGTTTGCGTTTGGATATGTTCATCACACTTAGCTCATCTGATTTGATCATCTTCTAAACTGATATCAGCTTTTTATCCGATCTCCTGAGCTGGTGTGTACCTGAAAATAAAATCAGACAATAGGTACCTTACTGGGTCCTGGAGGGTTAGGAGGCAGTTCTTTCGGGATCCATAGGAATAGGTCATCCTTATGAGGCTTAGGAGACCTTATCCATCTCCCATATTTATCAACAAAGATAATCTCCTTCAGAGGGTTTCTCTTAGGAGGATGTCTTAGAACACCAGGTCTTGTGATCTGATTATAAGGATACGTCCTGCTGGAGCCTTTGAATGACTCATAGACAACAGCCTTAGCTGATTGTGCAAGTTTGGGTGGTACTTTAAATGTAACCGAGGGTGGAGAAGGGTTCTGCTTGGACTTGCCCTTCTGGGATGGTCTAGGCTGATCTCTCCTCATCTGATTTGTCACTTTTTCCTTATTATCAGCTCCCTGAGCCTGTGCCTTTTTCTTCCCTTTAGAGGACTTAGGGAAGCCAACACCTCTTTTGTCATGCTCTTGTTGAGAGGAAGCAACTATAGATGACATTGCATTATGTGCATTGGTCAGCTGATCCAATTTCAACTTGAGCTGATCCTCATTTTCTTTGGTCTGTGTATGTTGTTTAAAGAGTTCATCGAACTTAGCCTTTAATAGCTTGTGTTCCTCTTCCAACCCAAGATTTTCAGCCAGCAGCGTAGCTACCAACTGTTCATGTTTCTCACATTTGACTCTTAAGTCTTCTGACTCTTGAGTCTGTGAGGAAGTAGGTTCAGCTGATAGTTCAGCAGACTGACCTTTCTCGAGGGTCAGCTGAGAGACTTCAGCTTTTAGCCTTGAGTTCTCCTCTTCTAGTTTAGCACAAACACTTAGAGAGGATTAGAGATCTGAGAGCAGCTTTTGCATCTCAGACTCCATAGAATTGGTAGAAGAGCAAGATGAGCTAATAGAGGGGTTTCAACTTCTACCTCTTCTGTGTCTGCCATGAGGCAAAAATTCTCTGATGATGGTGAATCAGCAGTGGAGATGTATTCTTCAAAATCTTGAATAATCTTGTTCATCTCCTCTTCAAAATTCACATCAAGGTTGTATGACATGATTACTACAAAATGTGTTTTTGTTAGGAGAAATTTTCTCTCTCTCCATTGCAGTGATGGTGGCCTGCATCAGTCTCTCTCTTTCCTCCAAATTTTCTTGCCTGACTGCTATCAGGGCTTGTGCATGAGCTTGCCTCTCCTGCTCCACACTAGCCTTTAACTCATTTATCTACTTTCCAAGATTCATCTCCAATCTGTCCACATTGCTAGACAGGTTAGTGATCAGTGTTAAGTTTGAGTCTTGTACCTGTTCCAAGTGTTCATCCAACATAGCAGTCTCAACAGACTGTTCCTCCATCGTTATCTCTATGTTCTCCATTTTGTTAGTCAGGCTAGCAAGTTCTTTTCCCTCAGACTTGGGCTCCATAGCAGTTTGAACAACAGTCTGAATTACACCTTCTATCTGAGCCATTGGAGTCTCATCAGGGGAGGGTACTAACTCCTTCTGAGTCCCCTATGACTCAGACTGCTTCTCACTCCTCTGTCCTTCAGTGCCCTGAGCTTCATCAGTATGAGTTATCTCCTGACCCATGCTAGCCTGACCCTCCTCAGCAGGTTTGACTCCCCCATCATCTCCATCTTTTCTCTGATCATCAGTGGACTTCTCCTTAAGCCCTTCTATCAATCTTGCTTCCTCCAATTTCTTGGCAACCAACTTGCCAAACTCCCATTCTTGCAACAACACACTAACTTTCCTCACCTGAGCAATCTCCAGTATCTCCTTTTCCTCCTTTCTCCAGAAGCTTTCACCATGTCCCTTCACTGCCTCCAAAAGCTCATACAAGTAGGCATCCTTGAGCTTTACAAGTAGCCTCACCCTCTCAAACATTTCCTTGAGGGTGGGATGGGAGGTCAAGGCAGGATATAGTTGCTCTAATTCAAAGCATGCCTCCTCCTTCAGAGAGTCCAGGTAAGTGTACTGGACCTCCTCCTCATCAGCTACTTCTAGTGAAGGTAAAGCTTCACTGGCCTGAGGGACTGTGGGTAGTTCTTTTGTTGCACTTTCAGGCTGTTGAGAGCCTTCAGTGGGGTTTTCAGTTAATGTGGGTTCAGGGGATGTGATTTTGGCTACCTCAGAGGACTTTTGAGAGTCCTCTGAGGCTTCTTGACCTCCTCTTTCTTCTTCTATCTCCTCAGAGCTGTCATCATCAGACTCCTCTGATTCTTCCTCCTCATCAGCTTCCACTTCCTACTGCCCTTCCTCAATCCCTTTGAGGGCAGTAGTGGCAAGTAAATGAATAGGGGACTTCATCCTCTCATCTTCTTCCTCAGTATACTTCTCAGCTGATGAGTGGGTGTTGGAGGTTTCAGAGCTGCTGCTAATAGCCCTGCTTTCAATGAAAACCTTCTTCACCAATCTTCTCCTTTTCTTTTCCATCTCCTCCTCCTTGTGGGACTTCATTCTTTCACTGGGCTTTAAAGCCCTCTTCTTAAGGTTCAATGGTGGACTGTCCTCTCTTGACTCTCCAGGGACAGTGGGCTGTTCTTTCCTTGCTTCACCAACTCGTGCCACCACCTTTATCTTCTCCAAGAGTTTCTCAGAGTTAAACAGGATCTTGGCTTTGTTCCAGGACCTTGTATCAGGGAAGTTGTACTTCAGATTCAGTGCCTCAATGATAAGAGACACTCTTGAGGCATAGCACAACTTGAGCTCAATCAGCATCCTCCCTTTGACCACCTTCAGTTTACTCCTTTCTTTCCTAAGATTTGAAATGAAGAACTGGTGCCAGTTGAACTTCACCCTATCAGTGGTGTCGACAATGGCTGCCATCAGCCTCAACTTAATCTTGCTTACTTGCTCTATACTTCCCTGGTTTGCTAGGATACATTTCTTAACAATCTCTGCTAGAACCTCAAATTCAGGTTTTAGCAGCTTCTTGTGAAAGGTGGTAACATACTGCTCCTTCTTCTTTGTTATTGTGTTTAAGAACTTCTCCTCCTCTCCTTGCTTGTAAGTTGCTGGGTCCAAACCTTCGTTTGGCAGTCCAAAAAATGTCATGAAGATCTTCCTGCCTCAAGGTGAACTTGTGCCTCTTCATCACAACTTCTATGACTTCTCTTCCCTTCTTGTCCTGCTTCTTCTCACTCTTCTCCATCATGATGGCAGATCTGATAGATGTGATGCTCTTCTCCATATCCACAAAGAACTCCAATACCTGCCTATCATAGCATTTCTCTGGACCTTTGGAAAGAAATCTATATAGCCCAGCATTCCTGACTATCTCAAGGGCTCTTCTTATGTGATATAGGTCAGGGTCAGAGAGGACTTTTGGGTGATTGAAGTAAACTATTGGTTCATACCAAAATTTTTTGCTGTTGGCTAGCTCTTTGTAATCAATGTGTATTTGAGACATGATTTCTGAAGGAGGGAATGTGTTTTAGGAAAAGTTTGTAGGGTTAAGAGTATGAGATGGTAAAAATTGCAAAGGTTGATAGCAGTGAAATCGTGTGAAAAACTGCTAAGTATGGAGGTTATTTATATTGGCAATCAAGGGTGGAGATTGAATAGAAGGATTTTGATCTACGGTTGTGATTGAGGCAATGATGTGGAAGATAAAGTGATTTAACTTCCCAAGTAATTTGTAATTATTACCAGATTTGGAAAGTGAGTTGGGTTAAGATCAACGGTTGAGATTGAAGAAGATGGCGGTTAAAAGTGGGATTTTTCAAGAGAGATAACTGCTCGAAATCATCTCCCGAGATTTTACTGCACACTTACTATCGCATTAACTGCGTCGTAGGCACGATTATCAATAAAGTAACCGTCTGTCAGAAGTTATCTCAGTGGAGTAATCAGTGGACTATTTGATCAGCCCAGTTTTGATCAGGTTAGTGAACTCTTCTGATGCCCAGACTACATCAGTGGACTTTTTCAGATGGATTCACTGATGTTTCTTGATTATTCGCCCTTGATGAGTAGCCTGTGGATTTACTCTGAGTCGGGTAGCCTGATTAGTTTCCTGACTCAGGGTCAAGTAGACCCAATTCCACTGATAGCTCATGAAATCTTGCTTCAGCCAAAGGTTTTGTGAGTATGTCTGCCCTTTGCTTGTCAGTGTGAATTTTTACAAGACACATATCCTTCTTCTCCACATGGTCTCTGATGAAGTGGTACCTAATATCCACATGCTTGCATCTTGTGTGAAGTACTGGGTTCCGTAATATTGTAATGGCACTGTTGTTATCACAGAAGATAGGTACTTCACTGGCCTGAATGATGTAATCAGTGAGTTGCTACCTTATCCATAATACTTGAGCACAGCAGCTTCCAACAGCTATGTATTCAGCTTCAGTGGTGCTTGTTGCCAGTGAACTTTGCTTCTTTGAGAACCAGGATATCAATTTGTTTCCAAGGAATTAGCAAGTCCCTGTGGTTGACTTCCTATCAATTCTGCATCCTCCATAGTCAGCATCAGAGTACCCTGTTAATTCAAAGTTATCATCAGAGGGGTACCAGAGTCCCATGTTGACAATACCCTTGAGATATCTTAGAATTTTCTTTGTGGCTTCCAGGTGACTCTTCTTTGGACTAGCCTGATATCTTGCACATATCCCTACAGCATAAGTAATGTCAGGCCTGCTTGCAGTGAGGTATAGAAGAGATCCAATGATTCCTCTATAGGTAGTCTGATCCACAGCTTTTCCTTCTTCATCAGGTTCAAGCTTGGTATTTGTATTCATTGGTACCTTGACTACCTTGCTTGAGCTGCACCTAAACTTCTGAATCAGCTCTCTTGTGTACTTGGCCTGATTGATGAACATTCCTTCAGGGGACTGCCTGACTTGCAGTCCAAGGAAGAAATTCATTTCTCCCATCATGAACATCTCAAATTTTCCTTTCATGAGATGTGAAAATCTTGTGCAGAGATCCTCATTCTGTGATCCAAATATGATGTCATCCACATATATTTGGACCAAGAGGATGCCTTCTCCATGTGTGATTCTGAAGAGTGTTCTGTCAACACTTCCCTTAGTGAAACAATGCTCCAAGAGGAACTGAGACAAAGTGTCATACCAGGCTCTTGGGGCTTGTTTCAGGCCATACAGAGCTTTCCTGAGCTTGTAGACTTTGTTGCATTCCTCAAAGCCAGGGGGTTGTTCCACATAGACTTCTTCATTTAGAACCCCATTGAGGAATGCACTCTTGACATCCATTTGGTAGACCTTGAATTTCTTGTGGGCAACATAAGCAAGAAATAGCCTGATTGCCTCTAGTCTGGCTACTGGTGCTAAGGTCTCATCATAATCAAATCCTTCAACTTGGGAGTATCCTTTGGCCACCAATCTTGCTTTGTTTCTGACTATCACATCATTCTCATCCTTCTTGTTCTTGAAAACCCATTTGGTTCCAATGATGTTGGCATACTTTGGTCTTTTGACAAGCTCCCACACTTGATTCCTTGTGAATTTATTGAGTTCTTCCTCCATGGCAATGATCCAATTTGGATCCTTTAATGCTTCTTCAATAGTCTTGGGTTCCTGTGCTGAAAGAAAACAACAGAAGAGAGCAGTTTTGACTCCTAGATTAGGATCTCCTAGAATCTGACTGATTGGATGATCAATCAACCAACTTCTTTTGGATTGTCCTCTCTCAGTGGGGTTATCCTCTGTAGATACCTCTCCTTCTGGGATTGAGTCACTAGATTGGGCAATTCTAAGAAATTCAGGAGAAAGGACAGAGGGAAGGAGTCCTGAGTCATTATTCAGGGTTGTTTCTAAGTTATCAGCACAGTCTAATCTGGCTTCCCCCTGAATATTATGCTCAGTGTCTGTCTCAGCTTGGCCAGCTTCTTCATTGACAGAAGTTACTTGAGGAGCTGAGATTGGGTCATTCAGCTCATTTTCATCAGTGGAGATTTCTCAGGCTGGTTTAACCTTTGAGAGCAGTCCTCACTCCTTTGATCCTAGGTTGTCCCATGTTGGAATGTAGGTATCCATCTTTTTATCAGTGGGCTTGTCCAGGGTCAGGTTAGTAATTTTATCAGTGATTTCTTTGGTAGCCTGATCTTTTCTGGACTCAAGAGTAGATTCATCAAAGACAAAATGGGGTGTTTCTTCCACAACAAGGGTTCTAAGGTTATATACCCTGAAGGCTCTACTGATTTGGGAATATCCAAGGAAAATCCCCTCATCAGCTTTGCTATCAAAGGTTTTCAGTTATCTTTTCCCATTATTGTGAATGAAACTATTACAACCAAAGACATGAAAATAGGATACCTGAGGTTTCCTACCGTTCCATAGCTCATAGGGGGTTTTACCTTGTGTTTTAGTGAGCATGGATCTATTCTGAGTATAATAGGCTGTGTGTACGGCTTCAGCCCAGAACCTTTTGGGAATTTGTGCATCAACAAGCATGGTTCTGGCAGCCTCTTTTAGAGTCCTGTTTCTTCTTTCAGCTATCCCATTTTGTTAAGGAGTTCTAGCAGCTGATGTCTCATGGGATATACCTGACTTATTACAAAAGTCAGTGATAATAAAATTAATAAACTCGGTACTTTTATCAGATCTTATCTTGATGATAGATAAATCCTTTTCATTTGAGATCTTTCTGAGTAACTTAGGTAGCCTGAGTTGGGTATCCTTCTTGCTGGACATGAATATCACCCAAGTGACTCTTGAGAAGTCATCCACCACCACCAGTGTGTATTTGCTTCCATTGATGCTGGCTGGTGTGACAGGACCAAATAGATCCATATGTAGAAGTTGAAGTATCCTGTCAGTGGAGGGAGTTATCTTACTTTTGAATGAGGCTTTTAATTGCTTCCCTTCTTGGCAGGCTTTGCAAATGTGATCTTTGTTGAACACCTCATTTGGTATTCCCTCCACCAGGCTTAGCCTTGAGATCTTATTGAGGGTCTTGAAATTCAGATGATTGAGTCTCCTGTGCCATAGCGAAGTCAGGTCACTTGAGCTTTTGGCAATGAGACAGGTCTCTTTTGGGCATGATCTCCAATCTGCAAGATAAACATTTCCTTTCCTAGACCCTGTTAGTAGCACCTGTGTATTTGATGCATTCCTTACACAGCATAGGTTACTTGAAAACTCAACACTATATCCCTTATCATAGAATTGACTTATAGAAAGCAGGTTATGTTTTAGTCCACTGACATATGATACATTGGTTACCTGGACTGTCCCTATTATCAGGGTACCATAACCTTCTGTGATTCCTTTTGAGTTATCACCAAATGTGACCTGAGGACCCTTCTTTTCCTTGTAGTTAGTCAGGAGACTTTGGTTGCCTGTCATGTGCCTTGAGCAACCACTATCCAAGTACCAATCATCTTGAGAGTCCTCAACCTGCATAAAGATCAGTTCTTAGGTACCCATCTTGTGTTGGGTCCTATTTGGTTAGCTGTACCTTTAGGGATAGAAATCTGCTTAACAGTCCTGATTGCTTTGGACTGGCTGATTTTTCTCCTATAAACATCTACATAAACAGTGGACTCCCTAATTGCCCTGGGAGTTGACTGTCTATAAGTGTCAGTCCTTTGTGGCATAGGAGGCTTGTGAGGTCTCCTGTTCCTAAAGGGCTTTGGTGCAGCTGGCCTCAGGTACTGTTGATAAGGAGGGATATAATTCCTTTCATAGGGCATGTATGAGAGTGGTTCCCTAAAGTGAACCCTTCTGTCAAGTCCCCTGACAGATGGTTCAGACCAGTATTTCCTCTGCCTAGATTGTCCCCTAAGAGATGATCTAGGTTAAGGATAAGTGTACTGAACATTACCCCATTTGTTTTTGGAAGATTGGTTCTTCTTGGGTTTTTTTCTGAGAGGTGTATAAGCTGTTCTAGCCTTTTCAGTGGACCTACTTGGCATTATCACATTTTCAGTAGATTCAGCAGACCTTTTGCCCTTATCAAGGATCCTTCTGGGATTCTCAGAGGACCTTACAAACTGTTCGGTGTAAATGAGTCCTCACGCAAGTGTACATGTTCGTGATTAGTGTGGTAAGCTTGACCAAGTTTTAATATATCGAA
>JAPKLY010000177.1:206624-240519 GCA_026898435.1 Prunella vulgaris
GAAAGATACAATTTACCTCTAAAATGCTAAATTGAAATCTGACAAATGAAATTGAAATTCGATTGGTGAGAATGTAGCCTACAACCAGACGAGCATGCAAGAATAAACGGATCGACGATCACTACGATAGATCAAAAGTTATCTAAGAATTTGTGAGAAGAACTATTAAGAAACCTCTAAGTAACTTCCTCACTCTCTCTCTAATCTAAGAAATGTGTCTTGGATTATGACTTGGCTCCCTTGAGAATCTGATCTTAAGAGTATTTATAGTGCCCACAATGCTTGGTCCAATATGCCCCTCATTAAACGCGCTAAAAGATAAAACTGCCCTTCGAAAATGGAACAATCGAGCCATCGCACGATCTCCAGCAGGTGACCGCATGAACCAAGCTCGTGTGAGTGTTCGTGCGGCTCGTCGTCGCCCGAACCAGAAGTTCGGCGCACGAACGTGGCCCATGGTCGCACGAGTCTGGCCTGTGGTTGCTCGAACCCAGCTTCGACTTGTGCGATCGATCCTCGACTTCTCGTTTTCTTCATATCTTGAGTTCTAGAGCTCCGATTGACTCGATTCTTTTTTCATTGCGACCCTCTCTTCGAACTCTTCAATATGGTATCACATTTGTCTTCATTGGATCAACTAACATTTTTGAACTTTTACGAACTTGCTCGTCTCTTCCTCATTTTGCTCGTTTTCACCTATAATCACAACTTTCTTGCCAAAAAGGGTTAATAGCACAATTTATACCATATTAGGGTCAAATATGATCATAAGAATATCAAAACCATATAGAAATGATTACAAAAACATGCAATTATGACCCTAATCACAAACACTCTCTCATCACTGCTTGTGGATGTAGTGTTGAGTTGACCTTCTGAGGATGTGCATGGGAAGAATCCTATCCCATGTCTGCTGTCAGAGCTGTTTTGTAAACTCAAAATCTTCTCTATAGCAAGAGAAGGTTTATTGAGAGATTCCAGCTTTCTTAGCCGATGATCCTCAGACTCTTTCAACAAGTTTACATTGCTGATGAGGGTTTTGATTTGGATAGCTAGTTCATTGTTTACACTAGCTAGCCTGATTTGATCACTGGTCAGTCCCCTGATCAGCTCATCCTTTGCACTGACCTGACCTTTGAGTGTTTCCACTTCATTGGTCAGGGCAATGGTTTGGGAGGCTGAGGCAAGGTCTGCCTCTATTTCAGATTCAGCTAGCTTGATGTTTTCATTTGCTAGCATCCTGTTTTCTTCCTCAAGGGTGAGGTATGCCTCTTGCAGCCTGGAGAAGTCAACTATCAATTGTTCTAATGAGAACTGAAGGTTGAGTTCCCCTGCTGACTCTGAGCTAGGCTCAGGTGAGTGTGCTAAATATTGACACAAATGAGACTGTACCTCAGGTTCATCATTGGCCATGAGGCATAGGTCATCATCACTGCTATCAGTGAACATTTCCTTAGATGAGCTTCCAGCCTCCTCATCTTCTGCCACCATTGCTCTTCTTTCCAGTCTCCTGTCTCTCTTGGCTTGCCTCTCCTTCCTTTCCTTGGAGCTCAGCTGAGGACAGTCATACTGAAAGTGGCCTGTCTTATTGCACTGGAAGCATCCTTTTTCATCTTCTTCACCTTCTTCTTTGTCTTTCCTTTTGGATTCAGATTTTGAGGTGGATTCCTTAATCTTATTGTTTCTCTTGTATTCCTTCTCAGGTTCCTTTTCATTCCTTGGAGTGAATCTGGACTTCTTCTCCTTACTGTTCTGATAATATCTTTTGTATTTGCCAAACCTTAAGTTCAGCTTTTCAAATCTTCTTGCTAGAAGACTCATTTCCTCTTTCAGCTCAGCCTTGCTTTGAGATTTGCAGGGCTTGTTGGCCTTCTTGATCTTGGCTGGTTCACCTTCAGAACTGTTTGCCTTGAAGGCTACTCCTTTCTCTGATGAGGAAGGCTCTTTTGTAGTTCTTTTCCTATTGAGATCAAACTCATAGGCTTTGAGTTCTGAGAATACTTGCTGCATAGACATGTTGGATAGATCTTTGGTGTTCTGCATCATCACTGAATAGACATCCTACCTTGGTGAGAGTCCCCTGAGAATTTTGAGAGCAACCTCCCTTTTGGTGTAAACTTTACCAAGGGAGTTTATCTCATTCATAATATCAGTGAATCTGCCATCAAGCTGATCAATGGTCTCATTTGATTCCATTGAAAATTGTTCATACTTTTGAACAGCAACTGATAATTTATTTTCTTTTATCTTGTCAGTGCCTTCGCATAAGAGAGCCAAGGTGTCCCATATTTCCTTTGCGGTTGTACAGTGAACAACCCTTCCCATGACAGAGCCAGGGATGGTTGTATACAATATATTCATAGCCACAAAGTTGAGATTATGTCTCTTTCTTTCATCACCAGTGAAGTCATCTTCATCCTTAGGCCACTCCTCTCTAGGATCATTAATTTGTACTTGTGTGATCCTAGGATTAGCAGTCATAAAGACAAAGGGACCCTTAGTAATCACCCTCAGCATCTCATCATGCACACAGGCTAGGTGAGCCCTCATTCTGATTTTCCAGAAGTCATAGCCTTCTACTGTGAACTGGGGCAGCTTATGATGTGATCGGTGGTTGAAGGGATTGGTTCCCATGTTGGAGTCTGAGCTTCCTATAACATTGGTGTTGACTGCTGGTGTGGCTGTGCTCCCTGTGTTTGTTGACCCTTCTGCTTGAGTAGACATTATATAAGAGTACTTCAAGAAAGGTTAGTTAGATCAATTCAAGTGACCACTAATGATAAATCAAGGTAGTGGTTCTTAGAACCCCTGCTCTGATACCACTTGTTGGTCCCAAATAAGCAAAGACAGGTGTATGGGGGGGGGGAATACACCTATAAGTCCAATTTTTAAAAACCAGTTAGTCAGTGGACCCTTTTTAAATGTACAGGCTACTTTGAAAAGATCAGTGGATTTGAAGGTCGCTTGACAAGTAGTCTGAGTATTTGATCAGATTGAGTTTTGCAGCGGATTATTAACGAAAACACTTGAAGTTAACACCCACACAAAAGCACAAGAGACACATGGATTTATAATGGTTCGGAGTTCAACTCTCCTACATCCACTTTTCCTGATTTAACAGGAGAATTCCTTAATGTTGGTCCCGAAACGAGTATAAATCAGTGTATGGGGGGGGAATAAACTGATGTCAGATTTTCCCAAAATCTCAGGAAAATGCTCTTTCAAAACCTAGTCAGGAAGATCCAGATGTGTTCTATAAACTGACGGTTCTCAGGGGCAGCAGGGACGGGTCAGTGTTGAACTAGATAGGATAGGTCAGAGTTGTGCGCTCAGAAGCTCAGTCGAGATAACAATCCTACTAACCGCTTGGAAGCTAGTCAGTTGGGCTACTATCTCAGTAAGCTCAGATTAGTGCGGAATGTGAGCCCTTAAGTGTTTACTCATTTTAGTTCTGAAAACTTTATCAGTTTGCTTAGTGGAAACGTGGTTAAGGCTGGTGCACAATTTACTGATCAGGATGACAAGTCAGTCTTGATGGTTTTTTAGAAACAATGCAAGTATGCTTCAGTTTAATATGATGACAGCTTTTGATCCTGAGCAGAATAGTAAATCAGCACACAAGGGTCTTTTTAACGTGGTTCGGAGATAACCAACTCCTACGTCCATGACCTGATTTAACAGGAAGCTACCCTCAAAACCCTGAGGATAGGTACTTGGATTTTACACGCCAAGGGACACGAATAGTCAACTTCCTCTCTTAGGAACTGACCCCTGGGCGTTTTACAAGTGCCAGTCCTTCTAACCAACCAATCTCACACCCTGAGTGGTTTGGTATTCTTGGTTTCCAACAAAGATAGCTCTAGCAATATAACACAATGCTAAAGATAAGAGCTATCGATCTAAGCAAAATAAAGAGTGAATCCTACTACAACACTAGGGAAATTTAATTGCAGAGTGTTGCTTATAGTATGCTTTGTGAGCTTGGATTCTTGAGAGTTTTCTCTTGGAAATTTCCCATTAGCCTTGAATGGGTGCAAGGCTCTCCATATTTATAGGCAAGATTCAAAATAGATCCGTTGGAGGAGATCTACCCAAATCTTTCCTATTTTAGGGTGGTTGCAGGCTAGATGTACTGTTGACCTAATCACCATGCTTAATCTGGCAATTTTGTCCCGCCGCCTGCAACTCTGAGACGCATTAAATGCCGCATTAACTGCTGCGCAGACTCCGTACATGCGTGTCACAAGATCATTGGCTCTCCGTACAAACGGCTAATTGACGATATGACACTTGTCCTTCCTCGTACATTCAATACTCTGAGTCTCTTATTAATAACTCAGCCTGAATGTTTGTATTTATCGGAGTCTTACTGACATTCTCTTTGTCTCTTTGTCCCATAACATAAATAACCTTTTCGCTTTGGACTTACATGAGTAAGATAAACTAACTCAAGGCCTAAGTCAGGTCTTATGTGCATTCAGCATAGCCTGATATGTTATTCAGCCCAGTATGTGTAACCTTTTTACTTTGGACTTAAATGAGTCAGATAAACTGACTCAAGGCCTAAGTCAGGTCTTATGAGCATTCAGCTCAGCCTGATAGGTCACACTTACTCTTCACTGACTAAGTTCTGTCCTGAGCATGCTTAGGTGTACTCAGTAGAGACATCAGTCAATGGCGTTCCGGATGGTGTTCAGGATGGATCTTCAGACTTCGGTCTTCAGCTTCAGTTCAGGCAATCTTCAGCAAGACTAACTCTGACCTTCTTCAGGGTGAGTTGCACTTCAGACTTCAGTAAATTGGGTCGACTCCAATCTCCTTCAGTCTTCAACACGTTCCCCCTGAACTGAATCCCTAGCCTTACTATCCTGAACTAGACTATCATGAACAACTGTACTTAGGCAAATTCATCAGGTGTTTTTGGATCTAATATAAAACATTCAGATTGTCCAACAATTTCCCCCTTTTTGATGATGGCAAAACGCTTAAGAAAATTCCTATTCATCTATACAATCAACTGACTTAGTCAGTGAAATAAGTTCAGTACCTTCTGACAAACTAGGCGCTTAGTCTATAAGATGAATACAAGGAATGGGTTAGTACAGTTCTTGATAAGGATACAGAAAAGTAAATTCAGGAGTCAACAAGAAGTTGTACTCAGGAAAATAAATAACTTCATTAATTGATATAAGAGTTACAATTAGCCTGAAGCTATTACAATATCCTGAACAACTAACTCCTAAAGTAGCTACTCTTCATCCTTGTTCCATTCAGCAAGAGAGATCTCATACATCTCCAAGACTCGGCTCAAAATCTGCTTCATTCTGTTCCGATCACCAATGGCCCCGGCAGCGCGTCCTACCCTGACGACTTCTTCAGATATCACTTTCCGGTCCAGTTGCTTGGAGTTTCCGAAGAGTGGAGGAGGATAAGTAATGAATTCTGGCAGAGCGATCTCGACCCCTTCCCTGTCTGCATTTCTGATAATCTCAGCCCATTAATCCGGATGCTCCTGCGCCATCCAATGATGGAGTATGACGTCTTTATCTTCAGTTTGATCGTCCCATAACCCCACCACGTAGAATAGGTAAGCCAACCTATTCCGGATCGGAATCCATACCTCCAACATCTCAAGCGGAATGAAATCCTCCACAAACTGAAGTGGAGGAGGACCTTGACCTGGTTTGACCACTATCTTCCTCTGAGTCTTCTTCCTAGATCCAGAAGGCACAAATTTCTTCTTCTGAACCTGAGAAGTTAGGTACTCGTTGGACTCTTTCAAACGTTGGATCTGACTGAGTAGCGAGATCTCCTTCATCTTTGCTAACTTCTCCGTCTCAGTCATCACCATCTTCTTCTGAGTGGTCATCCCCGGGTGCATTTGTTCCTCCATCTCAGTATAGATGGACTCCTGGGCAGGATCTTCAGAGGACCTCAACCTCTTCGGATCTGAGCCTTTAGCAGCTTCGATGGCAGCGACGGACCTTGTTCTCTTCTTGTCCGCAGCTTTCAGTTCTGGGGGGAAGATCTTCTTCTTGCCTTTACCAATTTGCTTCTTCCCTTCTTTCCCCTTTTTGGCATCATCGTCGTTGATTCGACCAACAACCTCGTTTACTGACTCCGCCAACAAGGTGAACTGACTGTCCATCTCAGTGTGCTTGCACTGAAGTTGCCCAATCTGCCCAACCATCCCTCTCAGATCACCACTGAGCTTATCCACTGCTGCATTGTGCTCGCCCTTCAGTCTGGTTTCAAAATTAACCAACCTGGTATTCATAGCACCTTCAATCTCCACCTTCTCGCGAGCAGATAACTCCTTCAGTAGTTCAGCTTTTAGATCTGCCTTCAGCTTAGCCAGCTTTCCATCAACCAACTGATCAGCCCTCTCAGTCAGTTGTTTATCAAGGAAGGTGGCAAGCTTACTTTCTTGCTGAGTTTGTGCATCAGAAACCATTTGCTTGCAACTCTGTATGACCCCTTTTGCCTGCTCAGTAATAACAGTGTGATCTACTGAGTGTTTTATCCCAACTTCACCGAGGAGATCAATTGCAGCGTTCATATCCGTCCCCATCTCATTCAGATCTCGGTCCAGTCTGTTCATCTTTTTGTTTAGAATGTCAGAATTGCAACCGACCCTACTTGTCTTTCGCTCAACGAGGATTACCCTTCTGTGAAGATTGGCAAGAGCTCGTGAGGAGTTTTGAACATGTAAGGAGTCTCGGGTGATCCATCTACCTTTCACTCGGACCAGACCTGATGGACCCTCTCCTGAAGCCATAGCAGTCCCGGGTCCCAGGAGTTCTTCATCGGCCGGTGCAGTGACCCCTTCAGTGCCACCTTGCTGAGTATTATCAGTAATCACAACGACTTACTTTTCCCTCTCCTTCCCTCCCTCATGAACATCCATCACCTGAGGTATCTCCACCACTTGACCTATCTCTGAAACAATAGCCAGTTCCAACTCAGTTCTTGTTTGCTCGGGCTCAACGGCCAGTGCCTCAGGATAGATGCGGCGGACAGTTTTGACAAAATCTGCCATTTTGATCAGATGATGTAAAGAGTTTACCTCAAAGTGATCAAATAGTGCTGCTTCAGATTCAGCCATGCTGTCCCATCCTCTCGATTCTCTGAGCTGACTCAATTCAGGCCAAGTGGCATTCCTGATCATGGAGTAAGTGCGAAGTTGCACAACCGCCTCCTTTTGAGCATCTGAGAGGTCAGGAAACCTCTTATCCACCACCTCCACCACCGTTCCCCTTGCCACTATCTCAAAGTCAGGCAATGTGTTTTCATCAGGCGCGGGGAATGGCCATGAGACTTCAGCCTGAACAACTTCAGTCTCCTTTTCAACACCTTCTTCTAACCTCTCTCCTTCTCCTTCTCCTTCTGCATCCTCTTTCTCAGCAATGGGTTCCCCCTGGGCGGGTTCACCCTGACCATCTTCTGATCTGACCTCTTCGTTCTGAACCTCAGTCACAATGTGCTGAATCTGATCAGTCGCCACATCCTGCTCATAGATGAATGGTGTTGGGTCAGATGGTGCAGTCTCCGGAACGGCAGAAATGGGAGCAACCTCAAGGGCAGTCTGAGCTGGTTCCCCCTTCAGAGTTGCGTGCTAAATTTCTGACTCAGGCTGAGATGGCTCATTCTCAGACTGAGTTTGCTTCACTTCCGCAGCTTTCTTGGATCCTCCTGATCCAGGATAGATAATTTTGAGAGTCTGCTGCTTGAGGCTGGAAGATTTGGCCTTGTCCTTAGCTGGCTTTGACGACTGGATTTCAGCAGGCCCGCTCGCCTGAGCCTTGACTCCCTGAGTCCTGCTCGCCTGAGCTCTTGTGCCTGTGGTCGCCTGAGCCTTGCTCGCCTGACCCTTCTTTCCAGTCCTGACTCTCTTCTTCTGAGTACCAGCATCACCGGAGTAATGCCTGAAGATATCCATCTTCGGAAAGAGCTCAAGAGACTGAGCTTGATCAATATCTCCAATAGCCAGCGTCTCCAAAATTAGAGAAATCTTCGTGCCAAAGTGCATTTTTACCTCAAACGTCGCCTGACCCTCCGGCGAATACTTTATTTTACTGGTCTCAGCTACCAGTAATTTGAGAAAGTAATCCTCCTAGTCGAAAGGTTCAGAGGCAGCATCTTTGATTGCCATCATGGTGTATAACTTTGGCTTGGAGATCTGCTCTAGTCCTCCAGCGATTCCCATCACTCCCTGACTAGTCAGGTCGAAGAAGTGACGATTCTCAGTCCTCAGAATTGACTTGTTCAACCCGAACTTCAGGACAACATCTCCATCACAGAGAGACTGGATAAAGTCCTTCTCATCACCAATCCCTTATTCTACGGGGCTGCGTCCAGAGTGGGGAAGATTAAACACCTCCCTAATCTTCTCCCTGATGTTGATTGTGACCCACTTCCTGGTCATCTTGTCTTCACCGTTCTTTCCCTTAATGCTGAAGGTCAAAGGGATGCAAGATTCCCACTCCTCAGTGGTCTTGTTCTACGCCATCTTCAAATAAAATGCAGCAACAAGTCTGGGGTGCAGTCTCTGAGGTTTGGAGGAAATGAACCGAAGTAGACCAGCATTCTCAAACAGCTCCTTTACTGGTGCAACTTCTGGGTGATATGAGGAGAAATAGCCAAATGGTTCCCAGTGGATTTCGTTCCTGAGATGGAAAAGATTTCCAAAGAACGAGTCGACTGAAGGTGAAGCCATGGATGAAGTTTTGAAGATGTAAAGGAAAGTAAATAGCAGAGAGAAATATAGGAAGAAAAGATTTGAGGGCGTAAAAGTCGCAATGACAAAAACTTCCCTTATTTATACAAGAATTCAGTTTAATCGGAGGGCTCAGAAAATTATGACTTATGAGATTCAACGATTGAGATTAAAATATTTGATGCATGTATGCGGATCGAGCCTCTTCAGTTTTTCAAAGTTAATGATTCAAAATCTTATCGGAAACCGTTCCCGCCCACTTTGTATTAAATGCACGTCAGAGCATGTCCGTATTTAATTCAAATAATTGTATTAAATATTAACTGAATATTAAATGAATGGCTGGGATTAAATGACAAAAAGATTTGATTTAACAATACGGTAAACAGTATCAGAGATGATGCGAGCAAGATATGATGACTAAAAATAAATCAGGAAACATACCAGTTAGTCAGATTTGTATTCTGACTGATACCACATGTGACCTATCAGGGTGACAAACCCTGAATTCAGTGTCCTGAATCTTAGTCAGTCTATACTGATCATCCTTTTCATACTGAATGTTCCCCCTACAACCATCCACTTTCTCTCAGAGATTCCTTCATCCTGAGTCCTAGTTAGTCATTCCCCCTGACCTTGTTCATTCTGATTAGAGATTCAGATTAAATCTCCTAAGCCTGGGTCAAGGAGTCCTAACTCTACTGATAACTCAACAAACCTGGTTTCAGGCAAAGCCTTAGTCAGAATGTCAGCTCTTTGTTTATCAGTAGGGACTCTCTCCATCCTGATGTCCTTCTTCTCAACATGATCTCTTATGAAGTGATGCCTGATGTCTACATGCTTACACCTTGTGTGTAAGACTGGGTTTTGGGATATGGCAATGGCACTATTGTTGTCACAATAAATTGGGACTTCAGTGGCCTCTATTTGGTAGTCTCTCAGTTGTTGCTTCAACCAAAGGATTTGGGAACAACAGCTGCCTGCCGCCATATACTCAGCCTCAGTAGTAGACATTGCAACACTGGTTTGCTTCTTAGAAAACCAAGAGATCAATTTACTCCCTAGAAACTGACATGTGCCTGTAGTTGATTTTCTATCAAGCCTACAGCCTCCATAATCTGCATCTGAATAGCCAGTCCGTTCTAGGTTGTCATCAGAGGGATACCAAAGTACTAAATTGACTGTACCTCTAAGGTATTTCAATATCTTTTTGGCACTCTCTAGATGACTCTTCTTCGGATCAGACTAATACCTTGCACAAACTCCGACTACATAAGTGATATCAGGACGACTTGCAGTCAGGTACAATAAAGATCCAATAACTGCCCTATATTAAGTCTGATTCACTGAGGCTCCTTCTTTGTCAGGATCTAGCTTCTCATTTGTGTTCATGGGAATACGTGAGATTTTGCTGGACTGAACTCCGAATTTCTGAATCAAGTCCCTCACATATTTGGACTGATTTATGAAAATTCCAGAGTCAGTTTGCCTGACTTGGAGACCCAGAAAGAAGTTCATTTCTCCCATCATTGACATCTCAAATTTCCCAGTCATCAGCTTGGACAATTTCTCACAAAGCTTTAGATTAGGAGATCCAAATATTATGTCATCCACATAAATCTGAACCAAGAAATGTCCTCCCCTTCGGATATTCAGAAGAGGGTCCTGTCCACTGTTCCTTTCACGAACCCATGGTCTATCAGGAACAGGGAAAGTGTATCATACCATGCTCTTGGAGCTTGATTCAGGCTATAAAGAGCTTTCTTCAGGTGATATACCTTGTTCCCAACTTCGAACCCTGGAGGTTGCTCAACATACACCTCCTCGTTCAGTACACCATTTAGAAAAGCACTCTTCACATCCATTTGATACACTTTGAACTTCTTGAATGTTGCATATGCCAGAAACAACCTGATTGCTTCCAACCATGCGACCGGAGCATAGGTCTCATCATAGTCGATTCCTTCGGCCTGAGAGTAACCCTTTGCCACTAGCCTGACCTTATTCCTGACAACAACATTCTTCTCATCCCTCTTGTTCTTAAAGACCTACTTGGTGCCAATAACATGTTGACGCCTAGGTCTCTCAACTAACTCCCAAACCTGATTCCGCTCAATCTGATTGAGCTCATCCTGCATGGCCAAGATCCAGTTGGGGCCAGCAAGAGCTTCTTCTATGCTCTTAAGTTCCTAATCACTCAGGGAACAACAAAACATAGCGCTCTCGCCAAAGGACAACCTTGTCCTGACCCCCTCATTGACATCACCAATGATGTCAGCTAATGAGTGATCAGCTAGCCATGTCCTCCTACTGACTGGAGCACTGGGAGCTGCTGATGTCCCCTCGTCTGATCCTGAAACATTAGTCTCGACAATAACAGGCAAAGAAGCGGAACGAGCAAGAACAGGGGATACTGAGTCATTTCCTGAGGGTTGGCCAATATCAGAGATATTGTTTCCCCCTACAGTGTTGGACTCAGTAACTGTCTCAGGTGCAGAAGTATCATCACCGACAGTACGTACCTCAGGTTGAGTCTGTCCCTCCGTTTGAGACTCAACATTCTCCGAGGCTTAGGTTTGCTGAGGGTTGGCCTGAGGTCCATCCTGATCTTCATCATCATCATCCCATCCCTTGGGAGCACTGACAAGTTTGATCTTGAATTCAGGATTCTTCAGGATTCATCATCATCATCCCATCCCTTGGTAACCCCCTCAGTGTCAGGACTCGAAACCTATTTTCTACGCACTGATGCAGTCTCATCAAACACAACATGAGGTGTTTCCTCCACACAAAGGGTCCGACAGTTGTACACCCTGAAAGCTTTACTGACTGAGGAGTATCATAAGAAAACTCCCTCATCAAATTTGCTATCAAAGGCTTTCAGCTGATCTTTCCCATTGTTCAGGATGAAACACTTACACCCAAAGATATGGAAATAGGAGATGCGAGGCTTCCTCTTGTTCTAAGTTTCATAAGGTGTCTGAGCATGTTGTTTGTTCAGTATAGATCGGTTCTGAGTATAGCAAGCAGTGTTGATTGCTTTAGCCCAGTACTTCTTGGGCAGTCCTGACTCAGCCAACATGGTCCTGGCAGCTTCCTTCAGGGTCTGATTCCTTCTCTCAGCTACCCCATTCCGCTGAGGAGTCCTGGTTGTGGAAGTCTCATGAGCAATACCATGGTTAGTACAAAAGTCAGTTATAATAGAGTTGATAAACTCTGTTCCTCGATCTGATCGGATCCTGACTATGCTCTGACCCTATTCAATACTCAATTGCTTTAGTAACTCCGGAAGCTTGACCTGAGTATCCTTCTTGTTCAGCAAGAAAATAACCCATGTGTACCTGGAATAATCATCAACAACAACAAGGGTATATTTCCTACCATTCATGCTGACAGGAGTAATCAGACCAAAGAGATCCATGTGCAGGAGCTGAAGCACTCTGTCAGTTGAGAAGGCATCTTTCTCCTTGAATGAAGCTTTGGTTTGCTTGCCTTCCTGACATGCTCCGCACACGTGGTCTTTGCTAAAAACTTCATTAGGTAGACCCTCTACAAGAGAAAGTCGAGAGATTTTGTTAATAATCTTGAAGTTTAAGTGACTCAGGCATTTATGCTAGAGCCAACTGAGCTCAGAAGAGCTCTTAGCGACCAAACAAGTTTCAGGAGAGCTGCTCTTGAAGTCAGCAAAATATACGTTGCCTCTCCTGACCCCTATAGTCAGAACCTGCAGTGTAGATTTGTCCTTCACAAGACTCATGTTAGATGTAAATTCTACATTATATTCTCGGTCACAAAACTGACTGACTGAGAGCAAGTTATGTCTCAGTCCCTCAACATATGATACATTCAGTACACGGATAGAGCCAATAACAAGGGTTCCAAATCCTCTGGTGAAACCCTTAGAGTTATCACCAAATGTTACCTGCGGGCCATCCTGAGCTACATAATCCTGAAGGAGATCACGAGAACCGGTCATGTGCCTGGAACACCCTGAGTCCAAGTACCAATCCAGCTTCTGATCCTCCCTTCTCTTCTTGTAGCCCGCAGCGACCTGAAAAGAATCAGGCCTCAGGTACCCATCTCGTATTGGGTCCTACAGTGTCAGCCATACCCTTCGGGATCCAGATTTGTTTAACAACTCTGATAGCATCAGAGGTGTAAACCTGTCTCCCTGAAACATCAACATACACCGTTCTCTTCTTCCTTTGTGCCTGGGAAATTGATGGTGTATGGGTGTCAGCCTGAGTCTCAGGAGCCCTGGATTGATTCCTGGGGGCGGGCCTCCTGTTCCTCCTTGGCCTGGGTGCATGGGCTGACGTCTGTCCTTGGAAGGAGCAGCTCGAGCCTGACCTCTAGGCACTTGAGGTCTGGCCTGAGTGTTTCCGGAGTCAGGTCTGCGTTGCCTTTCAGGGGCCATTTGGTTTGTCCTTCTCCCCTGAGGATTGGAACGCACCTGATGGGCCCTGTGCCTTGCCTGAGGTATCCGGACCTCAGTGTTCCTCGGCCTTGCCTGAGGCCTTCCCTGACCAGAGTTCCTTCTACCCTGAGCATTCTGAGGCTGAGCCTGAGACGTGCTCGGAGTAGAATTCTTTCCAGCCTGAGAATTCCTTGGCTTAGCCTGGGAGTTCCCTTGATCCTTCTTCCTCTACTCAGGATGAGGAGCCTGGGCCTTTCCCTTAGGTTTTGGCCTAGATTCCTCAGTCCTTTGCCTGACAGGTTCAGGCACTTTCTCCTTCCCTTTGCCTTTATCCTGACGAGCAACACTTGGGCTCTTGTCGTCAGTTAGGCCAGGGACAAACTTCTTCTGAGAGGTGCTTCAGGGAGTTGCTCCATGAAGCACCTCTCTTTTTCTTGCCCTTTGGGTCTTTTGAGGCATCATAACCTAACCCAGCTTTAGCACAATCGGTCAGCTGAGAGAAACTTGTTAACTCATCAACCACTTGGGAAGATGTGTGTAACTTCTTCAGCTTATCCTCAAGGTCCCATTTGTTTCTTTCAGGGCCTCAATTTCAGTGGTGTATTTGAAGCACCAACTCTTCGTGAGCTTTCTCTTGTGAGATCAGCTCAAGATCCCAAGCAGTTTGCTCAGCAGAAAGGCAAGCTTGCCACTCAGTTTCGAACATCACTCTCAGAGCGCTTCACTCAATCATCAGTTGTTCCTGAGCGAGGAACAGATCAGTGTCACGAGTCTCAATCAGCAAGCTGATTACACCTTTCAGTCTTTCCACCTCCAGTGGAGTTTCATCATGCTTGTTCCCAGCATGAAGCAGCTCTTCCTAAAGATGTACTAATCTGAGGGCTTCCTCAGTATCTCTCACTCTGAGAGACTCAGTTAACCGATCGTTTTCCCCACTCAGCTGTGCATTCACATCCACTGTGTGAGTACGAGTCTCCTGCAACCTTGAGAAGTCAACCATCAATTGCTCTAGAGCGAGCTGAAGGCCGAGTTCTCTTACTGAGTCTGAGCTAAGCTCAGGTGCGTGACCAGGAGAAGAGGCAGAAGAACATACCTCATCATCTGCCATCAGGCAGAGGTCATCATACTCCTCATCGGAGAAGAGTTCAGGGGACCGGCATCCTGGGCCATCTGAATCTGAGGAATCCTCAGCAAGCATAGCTCTCCGGTCTGATGCCCTGAGCTCTCTCTTGGCTCTCCGATCTTCTCGCTTACGAGCACTGAGCTTCGAACAATCATACTGATAATATCTGGTCTTCTTGCAGTGGTAGCACTGATCTACATCAGAAGCAAACTTCTTGTCAGTGTACCTTTTATCTGACGACTCCCTCCGGCTCCCTGATGATCGTTCATGTTTGGAGCTGGATCTTCTGGGCTCAGCGTCGTCTCTACTCATCTCTGCGCCGCTCAGGCTCATCACGATCTCTCCTGGAATCAGAACCCCTCCTCTCTTCCCTCCGGGGGCTCGAATACCTGCGATCACGACTGTCAGTATAAAACTTCTTATACCTGCTGAAACAAGAGTTCAACTTCTTGAATCGTCGTGCCATCAGGCTGTATTCCAAGGCCAGCTCATCCTTGTTCATGTCCTTCAGAGACTTAGAGCCAGATCCAGCCTCAGGCTCAGGAGTAGCTTTAAGAGCCACACTCTTTTCTTTCTCAGGAGTCTTCTCCTCACTGACTTCCTCACTGACAACACCCTTCTTCTTCCTCTTATCGAGGTCGAATTCCAGAGCCTTTAACTCTGAGAATAGGTGAGAGTGAGTAATGTTGGTGAGATCCTGAGTGTTCTTCAACAAGATCACTCCTGTGTCCCATCTTTCAGGGAGACAGTTCAGGATTTTAGAAGACACCTCCCTCTTGGGAAACTCCTTCCCAAGGGTTGCTAGCTCGTTCATCATCTTAATGAACCGAGCTTCCATCTGATCGATGGTCTCTCCCTCTAACATCCGTAAGGCCTTAAACTTTTTGATCGCAAGATCTCTCTTGTTCTCCTTGATCTTCTCTGAACCCTCACTCATCTCTCTCAAAGCATCCCAGATCTCCTTTGCCGTCCTCAGGTGCATGAGCTTGACCGAATTCTCATAAGAAACGGTGTGGAGTATAATGTTCTTAGCAACATTATCCAGTCCATTTTGCTGAATTTGATCAGGATTAAGCACGGACCTCTCCACTTCTTCATCTCCGGTGGCTGGAACAGGAACATTGCCAGCAACGGGCCAGATCGTCTGAAGATTCCTCATAAATTTGATCGGACCATGCTCAATCACATGGGGCATCTGATCATGGATGGAGTATAGATGTGAAAGGACCCTGAATTTCCAATAATCATAATTATAAATAGAGAATTCAGGAAGACTGCCTTCAAGGCGCTTAGAACCGGATGCCATGTATGCAAGTTTTCAGAAACAGATCTGTTCAGTTGACCACCAAAAGTTTCTCCTTAGAAACTGTTGGTAAACAAAGTCAGTGGTCTTTTGAACCACGGCTCTGATACCACTTGTTGGTCCCGAAATGAGTATAAATCAGTGTATGGGGGGGGATTACACTGATGTCAGATTTTCCTAAAATCTCAGGAAAATGCTCTTTCAAAACCTAGTCAGGAAGATCCTGATGTGTTCTATAAACTGACGGTCCTCAGGGGCAGCATGGATGGGTCAGTGTTGAACCAGATAGGCTAGGTCAGAGTTGTGCTCTCAGAAGCTCAGTAGAGATAACAATCCTACTGACCGCTTGGAAGCTAGTCAGTTGGGCTACTATCTCAGTAAGCTCAGATTAGTGCGGAATGTGAGCCCTTATGTGTTTACTCGTTTTAGTTCTGAAAACTTTATCAGTTTGCTTAGTGGAAACGTGGTTAAGGCTGGTGCACAGTTTACTGATCAGGATGACAAGTCAGTCCTGAGGGTTTTTCAGAAATAATGTAAGTATGCTTCAGTTTAATATGATGACCGTTTATGATCCTGAGCAGAATAGTAAATCAGCACACAAGGGTCTTTTTAACGTGGTTCGGAGATAACCAACTCCTACGTCCACGACCTGATTTAATAGGAAGCTACCCTCAAAACCCTGAGGATAGGTACTTGGATTTTACGTGCCAAGGGACACTAATAGCCAACTTTCTCTCTTAGGAACCTACCCCTGGGCGTTTTACAAGTCCCAGCCCTTCTAACCAACCAATCTCACACCCTGAGTGAATTGGTATTCTTGGTTTCCAACTAAGATAGCTCTAGCAATACAACACAATGCTAAAGATAAGAGCTATCGATCTAAGCAAAATACAGAGTGAATCCTACTACAACACTAGGGAAATTTAATTGCAGAGTGTTGCTTATAGTATGCTTTGTGAGCTTGGATTCTTGAGAGTTTTCTCTTGGAAATTTCCTGTTAGCCTTGAATAGGTGCAAGGCTCTCCATATTTATAGGCAAGATTCAAAATAGATCCATTTGAGGAGATCTACCCAAATCTTTCCCATTTTAGGGTGGTTGTAGGCTAGATGTACTGTTGACCTAATCACCATGCTTAATCTGGCAATTTTGTCCCGCCGCCTGCAACTCTGAGACGCATTAAATGCCACATTAACTGCTGCGCAGACTCCGTACATGCGTGTCACAAGATCATTGGCTCTCCGTACAAATGGCTAGTTGATGATCTGACACTTGTCCTTCCTCGTACATTCAATACTCTGAGTCTCTTGTCAATAACTCAGCCTGAATGTTTGTCTTTATCGGAGTCTTACTGACATTCTCTTTGTCTGTTTGTCTTATAGCATAAATTACCGTTTCGCATTGGACTTACATGAGTCAGATAAACTGACTCAAGGCCTAAGTCAGGTCTTATGTTCATTCAGCACAGCCTGATAGGTTATTCAGCCCAGTATGTGTAACCTTTTTGCTTTGGACTTTCATGAGTCAGATAAACTGACTCAAGGCCTAAGTCAGGTCTTATGAGCATTCAGCTTAGCCTGATAGGTTACACTTACTCTTCACTGACTAAGTTCTGTCCTGAGCATGCTTAGGTGTACTCAGTAGAGACATCAGTCAATGGCGTTCCGGATGGTGTTCAGGATGGATATTCAGACTTCGGTCTTCAGCTTCAGTTCAGGCAATCTTCAGCAAGACTAACTCTGACCTTCTTCAGGGCGAGTTGCACTTCAGACTTCAGTAAATTGGGTCAACTCCAATCTCCTTCAGTCTTCAACACGTTCCCCCTGAACTGAATCCCTAGCCTGACTATCCTGAACAACTGTACTTAGGCAAATTCATCAGGGGTTTTGGGATTTAATCAAAACATTCAGATTGTCCCAACACTTAACCACATGAATTCCTTATTTTAGAGTGCCAAGGTGCACTGGTCAAGAATAACTCCTCTTGATCTCTAGGATTTTCACTGAATCTTAGTCCTCTCAGATTTCAGACTGAGACACTCCTCAGCTTACTTTCTTCCACTCACAACCTTGAACCTTACTTGGTTTAAGGATTTGAGTTTTTCCAACTAGGTTATCTCAGTAGGCTTCTGAGATATTACAATGTAAGCCTAAATACAAGATTGAATTCTAATCAATGTAAGGACTTGGGAAACTAGAGTGATTTTCGAGTGCTTGAACTTTTCAATTTTTTCAGTTTAGCTTGGTAGTTTCCCATGCTTGACTTCTTCTTTTGTTCTTGTATTTATAGACTTAAATTTGAAATACTATCCGTTGGAGAGATAGCTTCAAATTTAAGCTATTTTGGTGTACCAACGTTCTTCAAGATTTTCCTCAGATTCTGGATGGTCAAATCTGTGAAAATGTAGCAGTCCAATGTTCAAGAAATCTTCTTCAGATTTTGGATGGACAACTCTTAAGCATTAATGGTTGATAGCTCATTAAATTCCTGCTTAGAGTTAATGCAGCCACCTTTGAAAACTGTGTCATCCTAGGTTGTTGGTTGCTTCTGAACTTGGTACTGACAGGACAGGCTTTGTGTCAGATCCGTACCTAGGTGGCAGTACCTCGTTGGCCTGTCTTAATTGTTCCTCAGTCCAGTCTAACAGTTGCATTGAAGTCCTCTGTCTTTTCATCAGGTGACTTGGAACATTCTCTTTGCTGCATTTAAACACTTCATTTATGTGTTGGTTGCTTCCTTATTAAATGCTGAAGACATTTAATACATCAGTGTACTTGTCTTCAGGAGATTCCTTCAGGCTGCTTGGACTTAGTCTTCTGAGGTGCATTCTTCAGATAGTGGGTGTATCTACTAAACCTTCATCAGGCTAGTCTAAGATACATCAGGCTAGTTTCAACTACATCAGGCCAGTTTTTCAATAGAGTAGCCTGTTACAATACAAACTTAATTTCTAAGTTTTATCATAGCCTCTTAACACTTTGGGCTATTATTTCTAAGTCTTTAGAGATACATCAAGACATCAGGGGAGTCTTTGGAATTTTATCAAAACATTTTACAAGTTATTTCCCAACAGTATCATAACATATATAAAAATTATTGTTATATACCCTTTTTTTGTAATAGATTATTTCTAATTAACTCATACCTGATTTATTTCCTTTTTTTTTTCTTACTTGTTTGCGTCGAGTGAGTCGCAATCGAGCTCGATCTCCTCAGTAAGCCATCCTGCTAACTTTTAAAGTTCATATAAAATATTAGCTCTTCAATTTAGTAAAATAAAAATTTTGAACTAACAAATATTTTATTTTAAAATTTAATGAAAAAAAAAATAAATTATTTAAATATATAGAATATAATATATTTAAAAATTGGGTGTTACAAAATGTGTGTTACTATATGAGCAAAATATAATTTTATTATAATAAATATGTGTTTCTTAATTTATTTATTATCCCTTAAAATCTAGGTATATTGTTTAATGTAATACATATGTTATTATATTAAAAAATAATTATTTCTATAAAATAAATAAATATTTGTGAATATTCAATATTTATTCTTAAAGTAAAACACAATTTTCTTTTGCCTTATGTGAAAAATGATTTATTCTATAAAAACAAATGAATATGTGTACAATAAAAAATATTTTATAAGATATTAACATACATTTGCTCTAATAGTAACATATATTTTTTCTCCAGTTTATGTTACTATATGAGTAAAGGTGTCCTACTATATGAGTAAATGTGTGTTACTATACTAACATAAATTGAGAGCAAGTTTTTAAATTTATTATATAATATTATTTTGATTTATTTTTAAATTTATAATAGTTAAAAAATAATAAGTAAAATTTTTTATACTATTTTGTATAAAATAGTAATTGGGTCTGGGGCCTGGGTGTGTATTGGATGTGTGGGGGAAAGGTTGGGTGGGGGTGGGGGGATGTTGTGGGTTGAGGGAGCAGGAGGGAGGAGTGAATTAACATGGAATGTGAATATGAATCCCCGGACGCGTGCATGGTGGGATGGTGGGCTGCGCGTGAATCCATTTTTTTTTAAAATCTATTTTTAGAAATAATTACGGTAGAAATTTCTCTATAAGTTTTTGTCTAATACTTTATATGTATAACATATATGTTAATAAATTATTATAACATACATGTTTGTAAATTATGTTTGATTGAACTTTAATGTCAAATATTTTATTTCACGAATATAACTAATCGTTCATTTAAAATCATGTGGTACCGCAGTTTATAATATAAATAAGGGATAATTATAAAATATGACCATTTATAATACACTATTTGACAAGAGTAACATTAAAAATTTCATGTTACAAAGAAGGTCAAAAAGTGGCCTCCACATTCAAAAAAGAGTTGACAGCTCTGCAAGAAACTGACACTCCCTTTTGTAATGTATTTATATAATATTTAAATTTTATTTTACAGCACAATGGGGTGGGGTTTGACTGCAAGTAGAGATGTTAAACGAGTCGCGGGCTGACGGGCCGACCCGTTTAACCCTGTAATTTTCGGGGTTAGGTCCGAGCATACGATGGCCCGTTTAAAACTACTGTTTTTTTGGTTCGGACCGGTTAGTCCTAGGGCTAAATGGGCCAGCCCGCCCAGTTTATGGGCTGGCACGGTAGTCCGATTATTTTTTAATTATTAAATTAGTTATATTAATTTTAAAAAGAGGTGACTTGAATTAGTATTCTGTATCCTATTTTAAGTATGTATTTACTTATAATAAATTGGGAAAGGGAGTGGGCGCCACCAGGTTCACAGGTTCATTAATTAACTAATATATATTATTAATTTTTAATTTACTAATTAATTAAGAATTAAAAAAATAACATAGTAAAATATCTATTAGATAATGTTCTTGTACAATTAGGGTTACGTCGCCCAAGCCTCAACCTTTTCATCTCCATCGCCTGCCTCTTTCTTCGCTCGATTTGTCCAAATTTCGCCTTCTCCATTGTTCGCGTGTCGCCGACTCTGTCCCGCACAGTCCAGGGCCACCTCCTCCAGTCCTCCTCCACAAGCGTCGCTCAGTCGCCGGCTCCATCGCGCGCAGCCCAGTCCACCACCTCGTCCATCAAGCGTCGCTCAGCTGCGTCTCAATCACGACTCGAGGGTAATTATTTCTTTCACAATGAATTCTCTATATTTTCAATTTTTTATGATGTCTTCTTTTAGTGGAATGTTGTCTTCTAAACCCATTTTTCATGGAACCATTAAACTAAACTATATCAAATAATTGTCTTCTTACATATCAAATATTGAATGACTCGAAAAGAAAAGTGAAAATTTTATTTTGGGATGGGGCAGTAGGTGTCATTGAGATCATTTCATAATAATTAGTGTATTCTGTCATACTAATAATTAATAAGTGAGTACTTTTCAAATGGTTTGGTTTCTACTTGATTCATTAAGGTGGTTTTGCATCAAACAATCAGTTACTTGAATTGAACTTGTGTTCATCATTTTACACAATGCCTGCAAGTTTTCAATTCAAAATAGTATTTTTTTTAAGAATCATGCATCATCTAAATATTTATTATCCAACTCTGAAAAAATTAAACTTCACGAGTGAAATCACATCGTACTTTTACTAACACACATGTCAAAGTTCTAAGTTTATTCAAATAAAAAGTCATAGTAACTCAAGTTGATAAATAGTCATTCCCCGTTAAGTGCACATTGGACCTCTACCAGGTCCGCCAGTGTAAAAATTAGGCTCAGCAACATAATCAGAGAGGAGATAAGTATCATAAAAAGAAGTTTTGTTTAGTATGCTGACATTACATTTATTTTTCATGTTGTCTTCTAAACCCATTTTCCGTGGAACCATTAAACTAAATCTTAATGTCAGATCGTACTCTATTTTTTATTTTGCAGTAAATTACATTCTATTTTTTTTATAGTGAAACTACATTCTATTTTTTTATGCAGTAGCATGGAATTTATAGATGAAGATGTGGAGATTTTGGAATCTCAAACTCCTAATGAGAATATAGATGGTGGTTGTGAAGGTGATTCCAGAAAATGTTCCAAAAAGCTAGAACAACCACTTCTGAGGCATGAAACAGTTTTTATAAGCATTTCAATGTCAAATGTTGATGTTAGCCTAATGTTGTGCAATATGTTGCAACATTGTCTGGCAACATCAGAATTTGCCCTTAACTCCTAAACACTAACTCTGATTATTAGATGTTGTCTTTCAATGTTTAAACATGCAGGTTGAAGATCAAGTCCAAAAAAGGTCAGGCGGTTGCATTTTTAGAGTGAAGAGTTGAAGACATCATGTGCGATTACGAAATTAGTGGAGCTTAGTGGAAATGAAGACTCTCGATCTCTCTACCGTGATCTAGAGAATGCTGAACATGCATCTCACGTTGCCCATAAACAAAGGATGCATGGGAAGCACAAATTAAGAAAGGAAAAATACGATCAAGTCGATACCACACGTCTAGGTCCAGGATTTCTTTCTTCACGTTGTTTGATTGCTTGCACGCTTCACTACAGTATTGTTTAATAGCTTTCACGCTTTGCAATACATAAGCTTCTATAGAGTTTTGAATATCCTAGAGATAGGTTAGACATACCACTCCATATATTGTATTTAAGGTGTATGTTCACTCGTGTAGATCTCATGTGTCAGATCTAATTGTTTATTGTAATCACTATTCTTATTAGTGAAATTTTGCACTGCGGCCCTCATACACTATTTATAGTGTATGAAAATTTTTAAATTCCATTTGTAGTTTCTATTTTAGTCTTCCGCTGTGTAAATATGGTCTAAAGTGTTCCAATATTCTTGACAGCATTCTGCAAAACAGAATGAACAATCACGCACCTACACTTTCATTTGGCAACAGAGCCAATTTTAGATACACTTAGATTAGATCGTGTATTTTTTAGTATGTTTTAGCATCATTTTTAGCAATGAAATATCCATTAACCCCAACACTTAAACCTCCTATTTTAAATGGTAGTAATTATGCTTATTGGAAACCTAAAATGAGGATGTATGTCAAATCTATTGATGAACGTGTGTTGGGACAATCTGAGTGTTTTGATTAGATCCCAAAACCCCTGATGAATTTGCCTAAGTATAGTTGTTCAGGATAAAATAATTCAGGATAGTTAGGTTAGAAATTCAGTACAGGAGGACCATGCTGAAGATTGAAGAATATTGGAGTCGACCCAATTTACTGAAGTCTGAAGTGTAAACCATCCTGAAGGAGTCAGTCAGTCTTGCTGAAGATTGTCTGTTCTGAAGCTGAAGATCGAAGCCTGCTGATTTATCCTGAAGTCAATCCTGAAGTACCATTGGCTGATGCTTCTACTGAGTACACTAAGCATACTCAGGACAGAACTTAGTCAGTGAAGAGTAAGTGTTACCTATCAGGCTGTGCTGAATGCACTTAAGACCTGACTTAGGCCTTGGTTCAGTTTACCTGAATCATGTAAGTCAAAAGCAAAAAGGTTACACATACTGGTCTGAATAATCTATCAGGCTGTGCTGAATGCACATAAGACCTGACTTAGGGCGTGGTTCAGATCACCTGAATAATGTAAGTCCAAAGGAAAAGGTTATTTATGCTATGGGACAAGAGACAAAGAGAAGGTCAGTAAGACTCCATTAAGACACACGTTCAGACTGAGTTATTAACAAGAGACTCAGAGTATTGAATGTACGAGGAAGGACAAATGTCTGAAGGTCAACTAGCCATTATAGCGGAGAGCCAATGATCTTTCTACACGTATGCACGGAGTCTGCGCAACAATTAATGAGGCATTTAATGTCTCTCAAAAGTTGCAGGTGATGTGACAACTTGCCAGAATAAGCATGGCGGGTAGGTCAAACAGTATTTCTAGCCTGCAATCTACCTAAAATAGGAAAGATTTGATTTGATCTCCTCCAACGGATCTATTTTGAATCTTGCCTATAAATATGGAGAGCCTTGCACCCATTCAAGGCTAACGGGAAATTTCCAAGAGAAAACTTTCAAGAATCCAAGCATTCAAAGCATACTATAAACAACACTCTGCAATTAAATTTCCCTAGTGTTGTAGTAGGATTCACTATGTATTTGCTTAGATCGATAGCTCTATTATTTAGCATTGTTTTGTATTGCTAGAGCTATCTTAGTTGGAAACCAGAATACCAAACCACTCAAGGTGTGAGATTGGTTGGTTAGAAGGACTGGGACTTGTAAAACGCCCAGGGGTCAGTTCCTCAGAGAGGAAGTTGGCTACTCATGTCCCTTGGCACGTAAAACCCAAGTACCTATCCTCAGGGTTTTGAGGATAGCTTCCTGTTAAATCAGGTCGTGGACGTAGGAGTTGGTTATCTCCGAACCACGTTAAAAAGTCCCCTGTGTGCTGATTTACTGTTTTGTTCAGGATCATAACTGTCATCATAATAAACTGAACATTCTGCATCGTTTTTCTATTCAGGACTGAATCAATCATCCTGAATCTTAATACTGTGCACTCAGCCTTAACCACCAGTTTACTAAGCAAACTCAGAGAAAATGTTTTCAGAAACTAAAACGAGTAGAATTTAAGGGCTCACTTTCCGCACTCACTCTGGCTCACTGAGATAGTGGTCCAACTGACTAGCTTCCAAGCGGTCAGTAGGTTTGTTATCTCTACTGAGCTTTCGAGCACTTTACTCACACTCAGCTTATCTGACTCGTACTGAATTGTCCCTGCTGCCCCTGTGGACCTTCAGCATACTGAGTACTTCAGGAGTTCCTGACTGAGAGTGTTAGAGCATTTTTCTGAGTCTTTCAGAAAAATTTGACATCAGTGTATTACCCCCCATACACTGATTATACTCGTTTCGGGACCAACAAGTGGTATCAGAGCGGTGGTTCAAAAGACCACTGACTTTTCTTACCAACAGTTTCTGAGGAGAAACTTTTGGTGGTCTACTGAACTGATCTTGTTTCTGAAAAACTGCATATCATGGCATCCGGTTCTAAACGCCTCGAGGGCAATCTTCCTGAATTCTCTATTGACAATTATGACTATTGGAAATTCAGGGTACTCGCACATCTCTATTCTATCCATGATCAGATGCCACAGGAGATCGAGCATGGCCCAATCAGATTTATGAGAAATCTTCCGATGACCTGGCCTGTTGCTGGCAGTGTACCTGTTCCAGCCGCCGGAGATGAAGAGGTGGAGAGGTCCGCGCTTAATTATGATCAGATTAAGCAAATCAGACTGGATAATGTTGCCAAAAACATTATACTCCACACCGTTTCTTACGAGAATTCGGTCAGACTCATGCATCTGAAGACTGCAAAAGAGATCTGGGATACTTTGAGAGAGATGAGTGAGGGATCAGAAAAGATCAAGGTGAACAAGAGAGATCTTGTAATTAGGAAGTTCGAAGCTTTCCGGATGCTAGAGGGAGAATCCATCGATCAGATGGAAGCTCGGTTCATTAAGATGATGAACGAGCTAGCAACCCTTGGGAAGGTGTTTCCCAAGAGGGAGGTGTCTTCTAAAATCCTAAACTGTCTCCCTGAAAGATGGGACACAGGAGTAATCTTGCTAAAGAATACTCAGGACCTTACAAACATTCCTTACTCTCACCTATTCTCAGAGTTAAAGGCTCTGGAATTCGACCTCGATAAGAGGAAGAAGAAGGGTGTTGTCAGTGAGGAAGTTAGTGAGGAGAAGACTCCTGAAAAAGAAAAGAGCGTGGCTCTTAAAGCTACTCCTGAGCCTGAGGCTGGATCTGGCTCCAAGTCTCTGAAGGACATGAACAAAGATGAGCTTGCCTTGGAGTACAGCCTGATAGCACTGTGATTCGAGAAACTGAACTCTCGATTCGAAAGGTATAAGAAATTTTATACTGACACCCGTGATCGCAGGTACTCCAGCCCCAGGAGATCTAGCCCCCGAAGAGAAGAAAGGAGGGGTTCAGATTCCAGGAGGGATCGCAACGAGCCTGAGCGACGAAGAGATGAAAAGAGGAGAGGTGATGAGCCCAGAAGATCCAGCTCCAAACCTGAACGATCATTAGGGAGCAGGAGGGAGTCATCTGATAAAAGGTACACTGACAAGAAGTTTACTTCTGATGTAGATCAGTGCTACCACTGCAAAAAGACCGGACATTATCAGTATGATTGTCCGGAGCTCAGTGCTCGTGAGCGAGAGGATCGGAGAGCCAAGAGAGAGCTCAGGGCATCAGACCGGAGAGCGTTGCTTGCTGAGGATTCCTCAGAATCAGATGGCCCAGGACGCCGGTCCCCTGAACTCTTCTCCGATGAAGAGTATGATGACCTCTGCCTGATGGCAGATGACGAGGTATATTCTTCTGCCTCTTCTCCTGATCACGAACCTGAGCTTAGCTCAGATTTAGCAGGAGAACTCGACCTTCAGCTCGCCCTAGAGCAATTGATGGTTGACTTCTCAAGGCTGCAGGAGACTCATACTCACACAGTGGATGTGAATGCACATCTGAGTGAGGAGAACGATCGGTTAACTGAGTCTCTCAGAGTAAGAGATACTGAAGAAGCCCTCAGATTAGTACATCTTTAGGAAGAGCTACTTCATGCTCGGAACAAGCATGATGAAGCTCCACTGGAGGTAGAAAGACTGAAAGGTGTAATCAGCTCGCTGATTGAGACTCGTGACACGAATCTGTTCCTTGCTCAGGAACAACTGATGATTGAACGAATTGCTCTGAGAGTGATGTTCGAAACTGAGTGGCAAGCTCGCATTTGTGCTGAGCAAACTGCTTGGGATCTTGAGCTGATCTCAAAGGAGAAAGCTCATGAAGAGTTGGTGCTTCAATACACCTCTGAAATTGAGGCCCCGAAAGAAACAAATGGGCATCTTGAAGTTAAGCTGAAGAAGTTATACATATCTACCCAAGTGGTTGATGAGATGACAAGTTTCTCTCAGCTGACTATTGGTGCTAAAGCTAGGTTAGGCTACGATGCCTCAAAAGACCCAAAGGGCAAGAAAAAGAGAGGTGCTTCAGGAAGCAACTCTCAGAAGAAGTTTGTCCCTGCCCTAACTGATGACAAGAGCTCAAGTGTTGCTCATCAGAATAAAGGCATAGGGAAGGAGAAAATGCCTGCTGAACCTGTCAGGCAAAGGACTGAGGATTCTAGGCCAAAACCTAAGGGAAAGGCCAAGGCTCCTCATCCTAAGCCAGGGAAGACAGATCAAGGGAAATCCAAGGCTCAGCCTAGGAATCCTCAATCTGGGAAAAATTCTGCTCCCAGCACTTCTCAGGCCCAGCCTCGAAATGTTCAGAGCAGAAGAAACTCAGAACAGAGGAGACCTCAGGCAAGGCCAAGGACTACTGAGGTCCAGATTTCTCAGACAGGGCACAGAGCCCATCAGGAGCATCCTAATCCTCAAAGGAGAAGGACAAACCAGGTGGCCTCTTAAAGGCAAAGGAGACCTGACTCCAGAAACACTCAGGCTAGACCTCAAGTGCCAAAAGGTCAGGTCCGAGCTGCTCCTTCTAGGGATCAAACTCAGCCCAATGCACCCAGGCCAAGAAGGAACAGGAGGCCCACCCCCAGAAATCAATATAGGGCTCCTGTATCTCAGGCTGACACCCATACACCCTCAACTTCCCAGGCACAAAGGAAGAAGAGAACTGTGTATGTTGATATTTCAGGGAAACAGGTTTACGCTTCTGATGCTATCAGAATTGTTAAACAAATCTGGATCCCGAAGGGTATGGCTGACTCAGTAGGACCCAATTCGAGATGGGAACCTGAGGCCTGATTCTTTTCAGGTCACTGCGGGCTACAAAAAGAGGAAGAAGGATCTGATGAAGGACTGGTACTTGGACTCAGGATGTTCCAGGCTCATGACCGGATTTCGTGATCTCCTTCAGGATTATGTAGCTCAAGAAGGCCCGCAGGTAACCTTTGGTGATAACTCTAAGGGTTTCACCAGAGGATTCGGAACCCTTGTTATTAACTCTGTCCGTGTACTAAATGTATCATATGTTGAGGGACTGAGACATAACTTACTCTCGGTTAGTCAGTTCTGTGACCGAGGATATAGTGTAGAATTTACATCTAACATGTGTCTTGTGAAGGACAAATCTACACTACAGGTTCTGATTACAGGTATCAGGAGGGGCAATGTATATTTTGCTGACTTCAAGAGCAGCCCTCCTGAAATCTGTCTGGTCGCTAAGAGCTCCTCTGAGCTCAGTTGGCTTTGGCATAAACGTCTGAGTCACTTAAACTTCAAGATTATTAACAAAATCTCTAGACTCTCTCTTGTAGATGGTCTGCCTAATGAAGTTTTTAGCAAAACCCACGTGTGCAGAGCATGTCAGGAAGGCAAGCAAACCAAAGCCTCATTCAAAGTGAAGGAAGCCTTCTCCACTGACAGAGTGCTTCAGCTCCTGCACATGGATCTCTTTGGTCAAGTAACTCCTGTCAGCATAAATGGTAGGAAATATACCCTTGTTATTGTTGATGATTATTCCAAGTACACATGGGTTATTTTCTTGCTGAACAAAAAGGAGACTCAGGTCAAGCTTCCAGAGTTACTCAAGCAATTGAGTACTGAACAGGGTCAGAGCATTGTCAGGATCCGATCAGATCGAGTAACCGAGTTTATAAACTCTATTATAACTGACTTCTGTACTAACCATGGTATAGCTCATGAGACTTCTGCAGCCAGGACCCCTCAGCAGAATGGGGTCGTTGAAAGAAGGAATCGAACCGTGAAGGAAGCTACCAGGACCATGTTGGCTGAATCAGGACTGCCCAAGAAGTACTGGGCTGAAGCAATCAACACTGCTTGCTACACTCAGAACCGATCTATGCTGAACAAACAATATGCTCAGACACGCTATGAAACTTGGAACAAGAGGAAGCCTCGCATCTCTTATTTCCATATTTTTGGGTGTAAGTGTTTCATCCTGAACAATGGGAAAGACCAGCTTAAAGCCTTTGATAGCAAATCTGATGAGGGAGTTTTGTTAGGATACTCCTCAGTCAGTAAAGCCTTCAGGGTGTATGACTGTCGGACCCTTTGTGTGGAGGAAACACCTCATGTTATGTTTGATGAGGTTGCATCAGTGCATAGGAAATAGGTTCCAAGTCCTGACACTGAGGGAATTACCAAAAGGGTAACAAGACTGAGTCTGAAGAATCCTGAATTCAAGATCAAACTTGTCAGTGCTCCCAAGGGATGGGATGATGATGATGAAGATCAGGATGGACTTCAGGCCAACCCTCTGCAAGCCCCTGCTTCGGAAAATGTTGAGTCTCAGATGGAAGGACAGACTCAACCTGAGGTACGTACTGTCGGTGATGATGCTTCTGTACCTGAGACAGTTACTGAGTCCAACACTGTAGGGGGAAACAATTTCTTTGATATTGGTCAACCCTCAGGAAATGGCTCAGTATCCCCTGTTCTTGCTCGTTCCGCTTCTTTGCCTATTATTGTCGAGACTAATGTTTCAGGATCAGGCAATGGAATGTCAGTAGCTCCCAGTGCTCCAGTCAGCAGGAGGCGATGGCTAGATGATCACTCATTGGCTGATATCATTGGGGATATCAATGAGGGGGTCAGGACAAGGTTGTCCTTTGGTGAAAGCGCTATGTTTTGTTGCTTCCTGAGTGATTAGGAACCTACAAGCATAGAAGAAGCTCTAGTTGATCCCAACTGGATCCTAGCCATGCAGGATGAGCTCAATCAGTTTGAGCGGAATCAGGTTTGGGAGTTAGTTGAGAGACCTAGGCGTCAACATGTTATTGACACCAAGTGGGTCTTCAAGAACAAGAGGGATGAAAAGAATGTTGTTGTCAGGAATAAGGCCAGACTAGTAGCAAAGGGTTACTCTCAGGCCGAGGGTATCGACTATGATGAGACCTTTGCTCCAGTCGCAAGATTGGAAGCAATCAGGTTGTTTCTGGCTAATGCAACATTCAGGAAATTCAAAGTGTATCAGATGGACGTAAAGAGTGCTTTTCTGAATGGTGTACTGAATGAAGAGGTGTATGTTGAGCAACCTCCTGGATTCAAAGTTGGTAATAAGGTATATCACCTGAAGAAAGCTCTTTATGGCCTGAAGCAAGCTCCGAGAGCTTGGTATGATACATTATCCCAATTCCTGATAGACCACGGGTTCATGAAAGGAACAGTGGACAGGACCCTCTTCCGGATCACCGAAGGGGAAGACATTCTCTTGATTCAGATTTATGTGGATGACATAATATTTGGATCTCCTAATCTGGAGCTTTGTGAGAAATTCTCCAAGCTGATGACTGGGAAATTTGAGATGTCAATGATGGGAGAAATGAATTTCTTTCTGGGTCTCCAAGTCAGGCAAACTGACTCCAGAATTTTCATTAATCAGTCCAAGTATGCGAGGGACTTGATTCAGAAATTTGGAGTTCAGTCCAGCAAAGTCTCACGCATTCCCATGAACATAAATGAGAAGCTGGATCCTGACAAAGAAGGAGTCTCAGTAAATCAGACTGAATATAGGGCACTGATAGGATCTTTATTATATCTGACTGCTAGTCGACCTGACATCACTTATGCAGTTGGAGTTTGTGCAAGGTATCAGTCTGATCCAAAGAAGAGTCATCTAGAGAGTGCCAAAAAGATACTGAAATACCTGAGAGGTACAGTCAATCTAGGACTTTGGTATCCCTCTGATGACAACCTAGAACTGACTGGCTATTCAGATGCTGATTATGGAGGCTGTAGACTTGATAGGAAATCAACTATAGGCACATGTCAGTTTCTAGGGAGTAAACTGATCTCTTGGTTTTCTAAGAAGCAAACCAGTGTTGCAACGTCTACTACTGTGGCTGAGTATATGGCAGCAGGCAGTTGTTGTTCTCAGATCCTTTGGCTGAAACAACAACTGAGAGACTACCAAATAGAGGCCACTGAAGTCCCAATCTATTGTGACAATAATAGTGCCATTGCCATATTCCAAAACCCAGTCTTACACACAAGATGTAAGCATGTAGACACCAGGCATCACTTTATCAGAGATCATGTTGAGAAGAAGGACAACAGGATGAAGAGAGTCCCTACTGAAAAACAGAGAGCTGACATCCTGACTAAGGCTTTGCCTGAAACCAGGTTTGTTGAGTTATCAGTAGAGTTAGGACTCCTTGATCCAGGCTTAGGTGATTCAGTCTGAATCTCTGATCAGAATGCACAAGGTCAGGGGGAATAACTCATATGGACTCAGGATGAAGGAATCCCAGAGAGAATATGAATGGTTGAAGGGGGAACATTCAGTATAAAAAGGATGATCAGTATAGACTGACTAATCTTCAGGACACAGAACTCAGGGCTTGTCACCCTGATAGTGCAATAAGTGGTATCAGTCAGAATACAAATCTGACTGACTGGTATGTTTCCTGATTTTTATCTAGTCATCTGACCTTGCGTGCATTATCCTTATACTGTTTGTTGTATTGTCAAATCAATTTAATTTGTCAAATGATCCCAGCCATTCGTTTTAATATTCGGTTATTATTTAATACAATTTATTTGAATTAAATACGGATATGCTCTAATGTGCATTTAATGCACTGTGGACGGGAACAGTTTTCGATAAAGATTGACCAATTACTTTTGAAAAACCGAAGAGTCAAATGCTTTTCACTGCTTAATCTTGACCATTGAATCTCATAGGTCATTATTTTCTAAGCCACCCAATTAAAACCGAATTTTTGTATAAATATGGGAAGATTGTGTTGTTAAAATCTTTATGCACCTAAATATTTTCCTTACATATTCCTCTCTGCAAACCGACCTTATTCATTTCTTCATATTACTTCAATGGCTTCTCCATCTGCAGATTCTTTCTTTGGAAATCTTTTCCATCTAAGGAATGAGATTCATTATGAACCCTATGGGGATTTTTCTTCTAATCACCCGGATATTTTGCCTGTGCGAGAACTATTTAAAAATTGAGGTCTTCTGCAATTCATTACAGCAAGACCACAGAGGATCCACTCGAGACTTGTTGCTGCATTCTACCTAAAGATGGCGCAGAACAAGGAGTCCCAGGAGTGGGAAACTTGCATACCCCTGACTACCTGTACAAAGGGGAAGGATGGAGAGGAGGAGATGACCAGGAGATGGGTCACTCTCAACATCCAGAGGAAGATTAAGGAGGTTTTTAATCTTCCCAGTTCAGGACGAAGCCCAGTGGATTATGGGTATGGGAATGAGAAGGACTTTCTCCAGTCCTTATGTGATGGGGATGTCGTCCTGAAGTCGGGCCTGAATAAATCAGTCCTGAGGACTGAAAACCGCCACTTCTTCGACCTGACAAGTCAGGGAGTGATGGGGATTGCCGGAGGATTGGAGCAGATCTCCAGACCAAAGCTTTATACGATGATGGCAATCTCGGATGCCTCTATGCACAACTTTAACTGGGAGGATTACTTCCTCCAAATGCTGGTGGCTGAGACCAGCAAAATCAAGTACTCGCCAGAGGGTCAGGCGACATTCGAGGCCAAGATGCACTTTGGCACCAAGATTTCTATGCTCATGGAGACCCTGGATCTCGGTGATGTGGATCAGGCCCAATCACTCGAGATTCCAGCGAAAATCAATTTATTCAGAGCTTACTCCGATGATGCTGGCACCAGGAGAAGGCCTCGGACTCAGAAGAAGAAGGCCCAGGCGAGCATGACTGAAAGAGTCAAGGCTCAGGCAGGCAAGTCTTTTGAGTCTGATACAGCAAAGCCAGCGGAGAAGAAATCTAAGCCCTCAGGACCCAAGCAACAAAAGCTGAAGTTTCTCTATTCAGGGTCAGCTGAGCGAGAGAAGAAGCTCGTGGAAGAGCAAGAGAAAAAGCTTGTGGAAGAGAAAGAGGCTGAAGAAGCTGTTCAGCATGCACCTCCGGAGAGGGAACCAGCTCAGGCGCAGGCCATTCTTGAAATTGCTCCCATTACATCTGTTCCGGATGTTGCATCCCATGATCCTGATCAACTGATCCTTAACATCGCTGAAACTTATCAGAGTTTGGATCAGGTGGAGCCTGCTCAGGAAGGAGGAGTTGAGCAGGAGGCTGCTGAACCAGTTCAGGCTGAAACACCATGGCCGTTCCCTGCGCCCGATGTGAATAGTCTTTCAGATTTTGAGATAGTAGCAAGGGGAGCGGCAACTGAAATGGTGGAAAGGAGATTTCCTGATCTCACTGAAGCTCAGAAGGAGGCTGTTGTGCAACTCCGCACTTTTGCCATGATCAGAAACGCTACATGGTCTGAGCTCAGTCAGCTAGGAGAGTCCAGAGGATGGGACTGCATTGTAGAATTAGAAGCCGCCCTGCCCTCTTTGATCATTTTGATGTGAACTCTCTACATCAATTGATTAAGATGGTGGATTTTATCAAAACAGTCCGCCGAACCTATCCTGAGCCTGAACCTCAGAAAGCTGAAGAAGAGAAGGGAGAGGTAAAGGAAGCTGAGCAGGAGGTGGTAGTGATTGCTGATGATGATCAGCAAGGTGGCACTGAGGGAGTCAGTGCACCGGCCGATGAAGCAATCCTGGGACCCGGGATTGCGGAGACTTCAGGAGAGGGTCCACCAGGCATGGTCCGAGTCAAAGGTAAATGGACTACACCCGAAGCAATATATCTTCAGAATTCCTCACGAGCTCTTGGCAATCTGCACAGGAGGGTCATCCTCGTTGAGCAAAAAACTAGTAGGGTTGGTTCAAATTCTGAATTGCTGAATAAGAAGTTGAACAGACTGGACCGTGACCTGAATGATATGGCCACTGATATGCATGCTGCAATAGATCTCCTTGGGGAAGCTCGGACTAGAATCAATGTAGACCTCACTGTTATTTCTGAGCAAACAAAGGATGCCATTCAGAACTGCAATCAGATGGTCTCAGATGTACAGACTCAGCAGGAGACTAAGCTTGCCAATTTTCTGGATCAACAACTGTCTGAAAAAGTTGATCAACTGGTTGATGAGAAGTTGGTCAAGCTGAAAGCTGAACTGAAGGAGGAACTGCTGAGTGAGATGTCTGAACAGGAGAAGGATGCAATTGCCACTGCCCTGAACAATCAGATGATGAGCTTTGTAGGACGGCTAAAAGCTGAGCATAATTCAGCCGTCGACAAGCTAAGTGTTGGCCTGAGAGGGATGGCCAGGCAGATTGGGCAATTGCAGGAAAATCAGACTTAGATGGATGGTCAGTTTATACTATTGGCGGAGTCAGTGGATGAAGTTGTCAAACGGATAAATGACGATGATGCCAAAAAGGGGGAAGAAGGGAAGAAGCAGATTGCCATTACTGGTAAAGCAAAGAAGAAAAACTTCCCCCCTGAACT
>JAPKLY010000177.1:240529-261957 GCA_026898435.1 Prunella vulgaris
GCTGAAAAGATAGCAAAGATGAAGGAGATTTCGCTCCTCAGTCAGATCCAGCGCCTAAAGGAGTCCAATGAGTATCTGACTTCGCAGGTTCAGAAGAAGAAATCTGTATCTTCTGGATCTCGGATGAAGACTCAGAGGAAGATTGTGGTCAGTTCAGATCAAAGTCATCCCCTACTAAAGTTTGTGGAAGACTTTATTCCGATAGAGATGTTGGAGGTATGGATTCCGATCCGGAATAGGTGGGCCTACCTATTCTACGTGGTGGGGTTATGGGACGATCTGACTGAAGAAAAAGACGTCATACTCCATCACTAGATGGCACCGGAGCATCCTGATCTCTGGGCTGAAATCATCAGACATGCTGACATTGAAGGTGTAGAGATCGCTCCTCCGGAATTCATCAAGTACCCTCCTCCACTCTTTAGGAACTCCAAGCAACTGGACCGGAAAGCAATTTCTGAAGAAGTCGTCAGAGTAGGATGAGCTGCCGGGGCCGTTGCTGATCGGAACAGGATGAAGCAGGTCCTGGACTGGGTACTGGAGATGTACGAGATTCCACTGACTGCTTGGAATAAGGATGAAGACTAGATCAGGAGCTAGTTGTTCAGGAATTTTGTAATAGCTTCAGGATACTTGTATTTCCTTATCAATCAATGAAGTTATTTATTTTTCCTGAGTACAACTTCTTGTTGACTCCTGAATCTAATTTTCTGAATCCTTTTCAAGAACTGTACTAACCCATTCCTTGTTTTCATCTTATAGACTAAGTACCTAGTTTGTCAGGTGGTACTGAGTTGTTCTCACTGACTAAGTCAGTTGATTGTATAGATGAATAGGAATTTGTTTAAGGGTTTTGGCATCATCAAAAAGGGGGAAATTGTTGGGACAATCTGAGTGTTTTGATTAGATCCCAAAACCCCTGATGAATTTGCATAAGTATAGTTGTTCAGGATAAAATAATTCAGGATAGTTAGGATAGAAATTCAGTACAGGAGGACCATGCTGAAGACTGAAGAATATTGGAGTCGACCCAATTTACTGAAGTCTGAAGTGTAAACCATCCTGAAGGAGTCAGTCAGTCTTGCTGAAGATTGTCTGTTCTGAAGCTGAAGATCGAAGCCTGCTAATTTATCCTGAAGTCAATCCTGAAGTACCATTGGCTGATGCTTCTACTGAGTACACTAAGCATACTCAGGACAGAACTTAGTCAGTGAAGAGTAAGTGTTACCTATCAGGCTGTGCTGAATGCACTTAAGACCTGACTTAGGCCTTGGTTCAGTTTACCTGAATCATGTAAGTCAAAAGCAAAAAGGTTACACATACTGGGCTGAATAACCTATCAGGCTGTGCTGAATGCACATAAGACCTGACTTAGGCCGTGGTTCAGATCACCTGAATCATGTAAGTCCAAAGCAAAAGGTTATTTATGCTATGGGACAAGAGACAAAGAGAATGTCAGTAAGACTCCATTAAAACACACGTTCAGACTGAGTTATTAACAAGAGACTCAGAGTATTGAATGTACGAGGAAGGACAAATGTCTGAAGGTCAACTAGCCGTTATAGCGGAGAGCCAATGATCTTTCGACACGTATGCACGGAGTCTGCGCAGCATTTAATGAGGCATTTAATGTGTCTCAAAAGTTGCAGGTGATGTGACAACTTGCCAGAATAAGCATGGTGGGTAGGTCAAACAGTATTTCTAGCCGACAATCTACCTAAAATAGGAAATATTTGATTTGATCTCCTCCAACGGATCTATTTTGAATCTTGCCTATAAATATGGAGAGCCTTGCACCCATTCAAGGCTAACGGGAAATTTCCAAGAGAAAACTCTCAAGAATCCAAGCATTCAAAGCATACTATAAACAACACTCTGCAATTAAATTTCCCTAGTGTTGTAGTAGGATTTACTCTGTATTTGCTTAGATCGATAGCTCTATTATTTAACATTGTTTTGTATTGCTAGAGCTATCTTAGTTGGAAACCAGAATACCAAACTACTCAAGGTGTGAGATTGGTTGGTTAGAAGGACTGGGACTTGTAAAATGCCCAGGGGTCAGTTCCTAAGAGAGAAAGTTGGCTACTCGTGTCCCTTGGCAAGTAAAACCCAAGTACCTATCCTCAGGGTTTTGAGGATAGCTTCCTGTTAAATCAGGTCGTGGACTTAGGAGTTGGTTATCTCCGAACCACGTTAAAAAGTCCCCTGTGTGCTGATTTACTGTTTTGTTCAGGATCATAATTGTCATCATAATAAACTGAACATTCTGCATCATTTTTCTATTCAGGACTGAATCAATCATCCTGAATCTTAATACTGTGCACTCAACCTTAACCACCAGTTTACTAAGCAAACTCAGAGAAAATGTTTTCAGAAACTAAAACGAGTAGAATCTAAGGGCTCACTTTCCGCACTCACTCTGGCTCACTGAGATAGTGGTCCAACTGACTAGCTTCCAAGCGGTCAGTAGGTTTGTTATCTCTACTGAGCTTCCGAGCACTTTACTCACACTCAGCTTATCTGACTCGTTACTGAATTGTCCCTGCTGCCCCTGTGGACCTTCAGCATACTGAGTACTTCAGGAGTTCCTGATTGAGAGTGTTAGAGCATTTTTCTGAGTCTTTCAGAAAAATCTGACATCAGTGTATTCCCCCCATACACTGATTATACTCATTTCAGGACCAACAACGTGCATGGAGAAGTGTTTTGTTTGGATGGAATCAACCTCGAACTCCACCCGATGATGACAATGAGACAAGAATCAAAAGATAGCTAGATTGGACGAATGAAGAAATAACTTTAGCAAGTTACAATTCGAACGCCCTTAATGCCATTTTTACATCTACCGATGTATCGATGTTCAAAATTATTTTGAATTGTATCTCTGCAAAGGATGCTTGGGTTCGATTACAAGAGCATTGTGAAGGAACGAAGAGTATTCGAAAGACAAAGCTTCGGATGCTAGGGACCAAGTTTGAGACTCTTAAGATGAAAGAAGATGAAGACATTTCATCATACAACGAGAGAATCACGGTGATATCCAACGAAGCTCATTCACTTGGTGATCCCATATCCACCACAAGGTTAGTACACAAAATATTACATACGATTCCTAAGCATTTTAATGTTAAAATATGTGCTATAGAAGAAGTAAAAGATACGGATTCGATGAGTCAAGATGAACTTATAAGTATATTTAAAACTTATGAAATGAATTTTACTAAAAAAGAAGAGTCTTCAAATGATAAAAAGGTTTTAGTTTTCAAAGGTGAATCTTCATCTAATGCTGAAAAATCTCACTGAAGTAGATTCAGAATCTGATGTTGTTAATTTATGTTCCAACACTTTTGACAACAATGTTCTTTTAACCAAACAGTTTAATTCTTTTCTAAAGAATAAAGCTAATAGGTTAAAGAATAGAAGTCAACCGAAAGTGGAGATCAATAATACTCAACAAATATCAGATCAAAGAAATAGGTCTAACCAACCTAGGCAGTTTAACAATAGTAATAAACAAAGAAATAATCTTTAATATAGAAAAACTGTTAAATGTGATGCATGTACTAGGTTTGGTCATTATGCAAATAAATATGCTAATACAAGGTTGAGAAAAAGACTTAGTTTTAATGCTAGTCTAAGTGATGAATTTGAAGAAGAAAATGATTCTGAAATTAATGAAGAATATGCCTTTTCTGGTAAAATTGAGTATGATGATACTTTTGATGATCATCTGGATGATTATTATTGTGATGATGAACCAAATGTTCAAATATTTGAGACAGCATTATATGATAGCATTCCAGATGTGAGTTGTTTTACGAGTTCATTTGTGGAGACAAGTATATCTTCATTAGGTCACAAGGATTGTGAAGGAAATTGTCAAAGGTTAGCCAAAGAAGTTGAATCTTAAAATCAGATTCTCAAATCCATGAGTTTAGAAAATTCTGACCTGAGGGATTCACTAATCAAGCTGGAAGGAATTCTCACTCAAAAGGATGTAGAGATTAAAAAGCTAAGAGACCAGTTAAAAAGTTCAACCTTAAGTTTCAACAAATTCACTAAAGGTACAGAAAAGTTAGATGATATCTTGGTGATGGGAAACTCAGGTAAGACAGGTCTTGTCTATTGTAATAACTCTTCTAAACACTCAAAGCATGATAATCATATAAAATTTATAAGGCTAGAAGTTAAACATCCTATTAATGACTCAAAATCAAAGATTTTTCAATCTAAATTTAGAGGAGATTTTGTATGTCATTACTGTTCTGAAAAAGGTCATATACATCCATATTGCTTGAAATTAAAAAGAGGTCATAAATCTAAACAAATATTGCAAAAAATGTCATAAATTCTGAACAACATACCTCAAAATCTTCTTGGAAATACGAATCAACCATGTCATGTAATGTAGTATATACATCTTTGAATGCATGTGTTCCGGGTTCTTAGTATTTTGATAGTGGTTGTTCTTGACATATGACTGGAAAAATTGATTTCTTAAATGATTATTGTTAATGAAATCTTCAGAAAACAGATTTATATGTGGCTTCCAAATGTGATTTCACTAACAACGAATCGAATTAGGAATACTGGAATTGCAAGTTGAACATTCTAGAAAGATCTCGGCATAACTTCGTTAAAGCAGTGAAAACTTGTTCAATTTCTGAAAATGAGGCCTATTTATAGGCATTTTTACAAGCAGGTGGTGGCTGGGTGAATGCCACACTTTCTAGTAAGCTTACACGTGTCTTTTACATGCAAAACAAGATAATTACAATGGAAAATCTGCAAAAAATAGTTAAAATAGAGTTCTGGCAATCATCTTCAAGAGTGGCGAGCAACTAATTAAAAGGCACTCTATGAGGCTAGCAGCTGGTTGGACGAGCAGGTGAGTTGCTCGCCTATCCCAGAAATTGCATGACCTGCTCGCCCCATGTACTATAGGTAGCGAGCAGGAGGTTGGGCGAGCAAGTGAGCTGCTCGTCCTTCTTCAATTTGTACTGCTTCTCTCTTATGTCTTGTTCCTTATGAAGTTTTTTTCTTTCTTGTTGATCCATGCATAATTTTGCTGCATCCACACCTTTCTCTATTGATCTCTTTTTATTTGATTGATTATCCTTAAGACACATCATCCGAGATTACGTTAATTACTTCCCTAAGCATTTGGATTAGATTATTTCATCAACAGTTGCCCCCTAGCTTGATATTTGTTTAAGCCTGTAGGCGAACAACAATTATCAAGCTATCTGGATCTTTACAGAAGGCTTTCATGGTTGGGAAGTAATCCGGGCTTGATTTAACCTGCAATCATTTGGAAACACGAATAAATTGGAGAACCCCCGTGGCCTCATTAAAAACCTAGCCGTAAACCACCCTTGTGGATAAACCGGTCATAGAAAAAAGAGATATAAGGGTGTACTCCCAAATATCCATGTTCAGATGATGTAAAAATATACTAAAAACAAAGTTAGTGTGTGACCGCGTAGCTGGAATTGGTGATCAGTTGCTTGAATTTGAAGATGGTGAGTAGCTCTTGGAGTGAATTGTCGAACAACTCATTAGGCGACTAAGTGAGCTGCTCATCCCCTTCGAAAATTTGAAGTGGCGAACAGCACATTGAGCGAGCAGGTGAGCTGTTCGCCGGTTACATGGATATCCGGGCGCAGAATACAAAATGTTTTTCCTTATTTTGCGGGCCACTTTCCTTACTTTCAAAGATTTGCACTTTAGCCCCCAGATAATTGCACATAAGGGCTCAACTCCTCCCTATAAATACTCAAACCTAAGCCCCTTCTCACTTCTTTCGTTTTCTTCGATTTTCAGAGTGAACTCCGGTGTTCTTTTCCGATCATCTCCTCAACAAACTTCAACTTGTTCAAATCATTCACGAAGGTAGTTCATCCGTTTTTTCTTTCTTTTCACTTTCTGTTCTTTTCTTCATTTTCGATCGGGTATGATCAAAAATTAGGTTTTCGTAGTTATTCATCACTGGGAATCACGATTCTTAGAGTTGTTCTTCGTGTGTGGATTGACCTTGAGCTTGGTTCTCTGAAATTTGGTATTTGATTTCTCCGTTGGATTTTTTCTGATTTCGCCTGAATTTTTTGGAGCTCTCCACCAGAAAAATTAGCGTCCCCCACCTCTTCTGGCGACGCGCCGCCGCGTAACCCAAAAAAATGGCTGATGGCCGGATCCCCTTTGCACGACCTTTGGGATTACTCCAATTTGGCGAGGAATAGGGGCACTAGCGCGGTAACAATTAGAATCGAGTCTCGGGAACAAGATTATGCCATTTAAGAATGAAGACGAGCAGCTGAAATAGAGACTGTGAGAGCTGCTCGTCTTGAGAATGAAGCTCAAGGAGCTGCTCACCAAGCTAGGCGAGCAGGTGCAGCTGCTCGCCAAACTAGGCGAGCAGGTGCAGCTGCTCGCCTTCATGATGAGGGAGCTGCTCGCCAGACTGAAGAAGCTGCTCGCCAGGTTGAAGGAGCTGCTCGCCAACCTGGGCGAGCAGGTGGAAATGCTCGCTCACCTGGGAACACTCAAAGAGTTGTTCGCCCCCACTCTCAAGGAGCTGCTCGCCGCCCAAAACAACGAGCTACTAGCCCATCCAGTAGGGGAGCTGCTCGCTCTAGGCAAACAGGTGAAGTTGCTCGCCATCAGCCATTCGAAAGAGATTTATGAGCTGCTAGTCGAGAGCAAAACATCCATCGTGGGCAAGCCACCAGTTCTTCTCCCGCCAAAAGAAGATTACTCATAGTTGATGAAGATACTGACGATAAGAAGACAGAGTCTGACATTCGTTCGGTTTACCATAACGTGTTTGGATCGGCCTCTAAGCAATCCAAATCTGATGCTGGGAATAATAGCCTTGTTAGGGAGGTTTCCGAGGCATGGGATCAGACTGCTAATGTTCCCGAAGCAACGGATCTTCGTTAAGGCGATCCCGATTCTGATCTAGGAGAGGATTTTGAACTAGGGCCTGGACAGGGACAGGAGGATATTTGGAGGGAGTTAGCACAGATTTATCAACCTCCAACCCAATTGCTTGAACAGTCGGTCCCGACGGGAGTTGCCCAAGAACCAAATTGGTTAGTTTATCTTGAACGGTACAGTGATCAATTCATTAGGCCTCGGATCCCATCCATTCCATATGTCAAGACAAGGTACGAGGCTATTCGGCATCGTAGTTTACTTTTAGAGGATGATCTGACAGTCACTCGGGATGAGTATAGGATTCCGCTCGACATCCATATGTATGTCCCTCGTATTAATGAGCGTGTTGATCGGCCCCCACTTGGTTGTACTGCCATCAATTTTGACATCCTCGAGGCTGGATTTCCACTTCCCTTACACCCAGTGATTGGTTAATTTCTGATGGACATTAATCTTGCAATTACTCAGATTACGCCAAATGGGTGGAGGAATTTGTTGAGCTATTTGACGGTAATGGGATTGGAAGGGTATCCCAATCAGCTTACAGCTCCTGAGATTCATTATTCGATGATGATCTCAGAATGTAACGAGGAGGGGCACTACTATTATTACTTGAAGGCTAGAGCGGAATGAAGATTGTAGAAGGCATCCCGAATAAAGTGAAGCGATGGAAAGAATAATTCTTTTTCATCGGCGGAGATTGGCGCGCTTTTACTTCTTATACGGGCATTATAGATAGGATTAGGACTCCAGAGGAACACAGAGAACTGAGACGTACGTACCATTCTTCGTGTATTGTTCGTTCCGAAGTTCCCTAATGTTAACTTCTTCTTTTTGTAGGTCCGAGACTTCCACGGTGGGGTCAGAAAGGAATCCCGAATCTGTTCATTTACACGCTTTCTAATGCCGCTTCCCATCGTGAGCAACTTTGGACGGTAGATTATTTGGCAAGCGACCAGTGCCGATGTGCAACTCTATTGATTACCAGCCCTCATCATCTTGCTGCTCAAGCTCCGCCTCCCGAGGGTAGACTTTTGATTATTATGACCTTTTGTTATCTTGATCTACTTATCTGCTAACACATTATTCTGTATTTATTGTAGATCAAGAAGTTATTATCTCCATCCCTCCGGAGTTTCACACTTTTTGTCAAAGAGTGCGAGATTTAAGTGCCAGATCAAACAGGCGTAGAATGGATCTACCGTCTACAATGATAATGTTACGGAAGAAGAGTGGTGTTTAGCTTCCGAAACCTCCGGTGCCTGTGCCCGCTCCGGCTACCCCATTTGATGCTCCTACTATTCAGAAAAGCCCACCGAGGAAAGATGGCGGCACGTCTACTGATGACGAAACTGGTCGGCAGAAGAAGAAAAATAAGACTGGACAAACTGGATTTAGTCATCCAGTTTCATCTTCCTGACCTGCAGATCATCGTGATTCACCTCCGCTTTCTCCACGTGAACCCGATTTCCACTGAGATGATATGTATCTTGGATGGGATCGTGAGATCAAAGGGGCGTAAGTCTTTTCCCCTGCTGATCCGTCTGTACTTAATTTGATCTTTGACTTATACAATGATCGTTTTTCTCAGATACCATCCAGGTGATCACTCCACGCACTGCGACACGCTTCACCAGATCGCTTGCTCCAGGGTTCCAAGACATTTTGTAGATATCACCGACCAAGAGGTGCAAAGAGCTTCCGAATATGTCGCTCAAGCATGGAGTAAGATGAATGACAGGGTAATCCATCAACAATCCCTCAGTGACAACCTGGCTCTTGGAGGTGCATTTGCTAGCTCAGATGCTGTTGTTCCGGATAATCCAACAGCTCTACAAGGAGAATGAAGAGAAAGATAGGGCGCTCAAGGCGAAAGAGGATAAGTTGAAGTAAGTGACTCTAAAAATCAAGAGTACTCTGGACTCTGAAAAAGCTGCTCTTGACGACTGCCGTTAGCTCCAGTACGCCAATCGGAATCTCTATGAACATCTGACGACAACAATAGAGAGAATTGCCCGTCTGAATGCCGAAAGGGCCCAAGAGCCTCAAGAGTATACAGATTCAGTTGAGCGGGTCTTGGCCTTAGAGAGGGAGAAAGTTGCGCTTTTGAATGCAGTAGAATGTATGTATTCCGAAGAGGACCTGGTGGAGCAAGTGCGTGATGCGTCCAACTTCGGGTACATCTGCTCGTACAGCGAGTGCATCCGGGTCGTTAATAGTGTAGGGGAGAAGGAGTTGAAGATATCTGACTTGATGAAAAAGGCACTTCTGGACTTTGTCAAATCCAACCGGCCAAATAAGCAAAACCTCTTCCTCTGGTCGACCTGGCACGTTTTGGATTTGATTTGGAAGTCTTTGCCGATGGGTATACTCTTATCCAGCCCCCAATGCGATCTCTTCTGGATGCCTCGACTGTGGATGTGACTGCTGAAGCTCCCGCACTTACTCCGGGAGCTACCGACATTGTTGAAGCCTCTACTGAGAGGAGTCGTCAGGAGAGAGAGAATAAATCACCATGTCATATTTACAACCAACTGATGCCACTGATGCTGCTGCTTCTACTGCTGAGTAGAGTTTCTTTAGTTTGTCTGATGTCTTACATGTTTTAGACATCAGTTTTGCTTTATGCCTTTTGCTGCTTTCTTCATTTCTTTGTTATGGATGTTATTTTGATGATTATGTTTTGTTATGTTCAAACCTTTAATGAAATGCTATTTATGTCCATCGGGTATGTTCCCTGTTCTTATCGTGATGATACCTTTTCCCTCACTTCGTGTAATGAATAGCTTTTTAGTTATAACATAGCCTTTTAGCTGTAACGAGTAGATAGGCACGCTTACGTTGGGCGGGGGTAATATCCAGGAAGCGTTCATTACGCTATTGTTTGGAGCGTGTACCACGTCCCTTAGATGAGCGTTTGAAGCATTGTCCTGGGTTCCGGGAAGCGTTCGTCGTGCTATCCTTTGGGGTGTATATTACGTCCGTTGAATAAGCGTGTGAAGCGCTATCCTAGCCCGCAATGTAGGCTTTTGGGGCCGTTACACACAATCTTCATTAGACGTTAAATACCAAACGTCTAGTGATAAGAAGTGTGTATTTAGCACGCTACACTCCTGTGTAGGACACGCTTGATATGTCAATACCAAGGGTCGCTACAAAGAGCTGCTCGATAGGAGCACGTGGGGGTCTACATTCGAGCGCATTAGACCCACTATACCTACTTTAAGGCAATGTCTTCAAGACAATAACTCTCAAAAAATGTTTCTCAAGCTGTAATAGGATTTATTGTAGGTTGATAACAAAACGTTACATTATACATCCTTTATTAATAAAACTTTCTCAGCTGAGTAGTGTTCCATGTGTAAGGTGACGGTACCCCATCCAGGTCTTCTAACTCACAAGTTCTGTTCGATCAACTTCGCGTGACATGAAAAGGTACTTCCCAGCTGGGTCCAAAAACTCCAGGTGGAGTGGACATGATTTTTCGTAACACCAGATTTCCTTCTTGGAAACTTCTCTTTCGGACTTGTGAGTTATAATACCGAGTGGCATATTGTTTTTATGTTGCATTGCGTAGCTCTGCCGCAACTCATTTTTCCTCAAGAAAATCTTTCTCGATCGCTATGGCTTCGTTGTTGATTAGGGTCATAATTGCATGTTTTTGCATCCATTTCTACAAGGTTTTGATGTGCTTATGTTCATATTTGACCCAAAAATGATATACTTTGTGCATTTAACCCTTTTTGGCTAGAAAGTTGTATTTTGTAGTGAAAACGAGCAAAATCGGCAAGAGACGAGCAAGTTCGTAAAAGTCCAGAAATTGTGAGTTGATCCAATGGAGTAATAATATATACCATCTCAAAGGGTTCGAAGAGAGGGTCGCAACGGAAAAAGAATCGAGTCAATCGGAGCTCTAGAACTCAAGATATGAAGAAAATGAGGAAGTTGGGGATCGATCGGACGAGTCGAAGCCGGGCTCGTGCGCAACTAAGCCTGGGCTCATGCGACCACAAGCTCGGATTCATGCGATGGAGCTCTGGTTTGGGCGGTGAAGGGCCGAATGAGTGGACCGCACGAACCGGACTCGTGCGGCCACTATGGTGCACTCGTACGAAGCCCCGGACAGGCCCAATTTGGAGGGCTGTTTCGTCTTTTTGCGTGTTTAATGAAGGGCATTTTGGACCAAGCATTGTGGGCACTATAAATACTTCAAGGATCAGATTTCCAAGCATTAGATTCTTCATTAGTTAGATCATTAGTTAGTTTTAGAGAGAGAGGTTAGAAGTTATTAGTGGGTTCTTAGTTAGATTTAATACTTCTCTCTACATTTAGTTTTGATCCATCAATTGGATCTTTAATCCGTTTTCTCCATTAGATTAGTCTTGTTATTAGCTACAATTCTACGGTTTGTTTTATGATTTTGAGCTTTGGATCAAGAGATAACTTTTCAAGGTTTGATGCTTGCATTTCAATTTCATCTGCATTTGGTAAGTTCTCTTGAATTCTATAATCATGTTGTTTAGAATGTTAATTGTTGTTTTTCATAACCAATTAGCCATGGGCTAATTCCTTGTTGCATGGTTGTATGAATACTATGGTGAATTTAGTCTCTTGTTAATCTTATGCATGAATTAGTGATCTTGATGGATTAGTTCTCTTATTAATGACTTGTATGAATGCTTGGGATGTTTAATTGGAATGTATGGCTTATATGTTTTAGCAATGAAATGAGAATTGAGCTATAAGAATCTTATGCATACCAAGTGTTTGATATATTGCTTGTATGATCAATGAGAATTGCATATTAGCCTAGACCTCTTAATTTGAGTGTTGGGAGTTGTAGAGCGATCTAGACATCCAATAGAGCTTACCTTGTGTTGTAGAGAGATCTAGACACTTGTTGGCTTGACTAAGACACCAAGAGAACTTTTGCATGCTAGGATGGATAGGACACTAAAGGAACCATAGTAGGATTACTTCCATGTACACTTCACACTTGCTCACTTCTAAGAGGTGATAGTTAGGATTTACTATTTCTTGTTGATTTAGTTGATAGAAACCTTGATGTTTTCTTGCTTTCCTAGGTATCCACCTTTGTAGACATTCAATGCTTGCTTGATATCGCATCGTTTCCCTGTGTTCGATATTTAACTTGGTTAACTTGCCACGACAACAACGACCACGTTCACTTGCGTGGAAATCATACACGATTTTGGCAAATAAGTTTTTGGCGCCGTTGCCGGGGAAACGGTCTCTTTGTCAAGCTAGTTGATGTTTGTTTACATTTCTTTTTTTGGTTTTTGTTGTTTGACTGTTACTATTCTTGGTGAGTGTTGATACTTGCTTGATTTTTGTAGGTGTAAGCTCACTTGAAGATGGGCGAATACAACCATTACTCGTATTCTCCACAAAATATGTCATCTCCTAATCCATACCTTTATCAACTTTACCCATTTAAAACCCCAACCACTTTCGATAAAATCTCCATGTTAGAAGAGTGTATGAAGTACATAATGATGACGTTATGGAACTAAACCCAAATTCCACCACCTCCACAAGAAGTTTCTTATCCTTCTAACTCATATACATCTCAAGATTCCTACTCCTATGAAGATCCACATTCATACACTTTACCCTCTCCTATGCTTTTCCATCAAGAAGAAACTCCTCCTAGTTATGTAGAAGAGGCTCTAGCTCAAATTCTCAAGCAACTTGAAGAAATTCAAAGGGAGAATGAATGAAGTTTTAAAGAGACAAATAGGAAGTTTGATAGATTTTTCCAAGCTCAAAAAGATCAAATCAAGAGGTTAGAGCTCCAATTTGAGCAATTGGAGCAATTAGAGCAAGTGGCCCAACAAGCCCATGAGATTGGCAAAAGGTCATATCAAGATTCCTACTCTCATCATGATTATACATGCTCCTACACTCAACATCTTCCTATGACCTTCCATCAAGAGGACACTTTTTCAAGCTAAGAGAAAGAAAGTTTAGCTCACATTCTCAAGAAATTGGAAGAAATGAGAATGGAAGGTAAAAGGTGCTTTGAGAGGACAAACAAGAAGTTCGATTAAATATTTATGTCTCGAAGTCATTAAATCAAGAGTTTGGAGTTCCAAATGGAGCAATTGAGCATTCGAGCCAATAGGATGTTTGAGAAGGAAGATGGGGGTAATGATAAAGAAAAAAGGGATGTGGAAGATGAAGATGATAATCATCATGAGACAATTAAATCTCTTTCTATTGTAGATTGTATTGGAGCTCAATGTCTATTGAACCTTCTCATGCTTACATTGATTATGAGATTCCTATTCTTAATGATGATATTGCTTATAAATTTCCTCATGCTACATTGATTAGGAAGCAAGAAGAAGAGAAGGATGAACTAGAAGAATAAGAAAGAGAAGAGAGTGTAAAGGAGGAAGAAAAATAAGAAATTGATGAAAGTGAAGAGGATGAAGAGGCTAAAGATGATTATGAAGAGATCAAATTTACTCATGCTCAAAATACTTCCGATTTTAAGAGCTTTATGAATCCTTTTTACAATTATATTGAGTATGATATTAATCCTCTTTATGATGATAATGAATATGATACTTCTTTGTATATATTGATAGGAATCAAGAACAAGAAGTGGGGGATAAGGAAGGAGAATATTCAAGAGGAGGAAAGAAAGAAGAACTAGAAGAGGAACATGAAGGTCCACTCATGGACATGAGTTTCATGGAAGAACAACAAAATGATTTGGAGGAGGAGCCTATACTTAAAATGAGCATTTCTAAACTCTTAGACTCTTCTACTTATGCTTTAATTGATAATGTTGTTCATTGTGAATTCGTCTTGTCTCTTGATATAATTGATTATAAAATTGAATTGAGAATCATCTTGAATATTTTTGATAAAAGGAGATGGGGGTGGATTGGTTTGAGAAGAAATGAGAAAGAAAATGCATGTGCTTACAAGTTAAAATTGAAAAGGAAAGTAGGTGTGTGGGGTAGAAATCCTACTTGTTTCCTTGATTTTGAAGCTATGAGATTGTTATATAATGGGAGGAATGACAATTATCCTTAGCCATTTAGCTGACATTGGTGTCGTCCGGCTAGGGGACGTTAAATCCAAGCGCTAGATGGGAGGCATTCCATCCTTAAAAAATATTGCTTGTTTTGTTGTTTGCTTGGTAGTTAAATATTTTGTTTGCTAGTTGTTTTCATGAAGGAATTTGAAGCTTAGGAATGTGTTTTGGATTTGTTGAACATTGATATGAGGTGGTGTATTCTATTACCTTTGTTGGTGCATGTGATTTATCCTAGTTTGGGGGTGTTGCCTCTTGGTATATATTGTGCTTCTTGGTTTAGTTGAGCTTATATATGCTTTATTGGTCATTGATTCATGACAAATCCTATTTTCATCACTCTTTTCCAAACTTTTAGGATCCTTGATCCGAAAAAGTTTGGGGGGTGTGTTCGTTCTTCAAATTGTAGATTTACAATGACATTTGTGAGCTGTAGAAGGATGTGTTGAGGAGATTTCTCTTTTCACTTGGCCAAGAAGGAGGACATTTTCGTGTAAGTGGCAAGTCACTCTCCTATTCTTAATCCCAACTCAAGGTATGTCTTTACACATATCTCTCCCTATTTGCTTCCATTCTTAGGTTTAGTTTGCTTGATCTTTAGATTGCTATTTTGAGCTTAATTGTGATTCTTGTGGTATTTTGTGCTTTGATTGATGCATTGCATGATCTTTTCTCCACTCTTTGCTAAACTTTTTTGACCCTTGGTCCAAAAAAATTTGGGGGGTGTCTTCATTTCGCAAATCTCATTGCAATGCTATGCTTTTGATGATTTTAGTGCTTTTGTGATGTTTTGGACCATATGATTTTGGTGAGGCCTTGCTTTGCTTGTTATTTTTGGTCATATTGTTACTTGCTTTGAGTAGTGAATGCGTGAGATATGCTTATTGTTGTGTGGATGAGTTGAAAGTCTTGATTAGTGTAGTGGATTTATTGCTTGATTCTTGTCCTATCTTTGATATTTTTGATTTCAGGATTCTTGAAATTTCATTGATATGAGCATAGTGATATGATATGAGTCTTGATCACCCTAAACCCGTGAGATTTGAGCCATTTTGATGCCCGTTTAAGTCTTGAACGGATGATATTTTTTTTATGTGAGTTCCACATATGTGCATTATACTCTAGAACTTGGCTTTAGTCTTCTTTGAGACTACATTAGATAATGATTTCACATGAGATGATATGAGGTATTTTCTTTGATCTATATTGAGCCACTTTTCCCTATGAGCCTACCATTGATATTGATATCCATTGCTCACCATGTTGTGCCTATAATTCTTTCCTTTGGCTAACCACACTTTAACCCATTTTCCTTCCTTTTTGGAACTCTCTTGTCCTTATGATTAGTAGAGTGAAAAGAAGAAAGGAAGATTGGTGATATGAGGAAGCAATGGGTGGCCAAGGTGGAAAAAAATTCTATGTGGTGTTCGGTGTAAATGAGTCCTCACGCAAGTGTACGTGTTCGCTTTGAGCGTGGTAAGCTTGACCAAGTTTTAAAATATATCGAACCCAAAGGAGACGGATACTTGCAAGGAAAATTTGTTATTTCAATTGGCTAGCTGACAAAGCAATAAAGGGGAAAGGTATCTATCGTCTACTAATGCGTCAAAGAAGTAAACTACCTATCACCTTGGGTTGCAAAGTGAGCAAACGTGAGAGATATGTGCTAGTGTACTATCCTATGTTTCATGTAGTTAAGCATCACTTTATCATGCAATGAGATTGTGTACAATCAATGGCAAGCCACTCCAACATGCAAAAGGTTTCCCTAATAATATATCAAAGCCTCTAATTGTTCATCCAATTCACTATAGATAATTCTCACTATCTTAGGAATTTTATCAAACACTTGATATGCATTGGCCTTAATACAAGAAAGTTTAGGAAAATAACTCTACTTTCGCAAGAGACTAACTCCCTAATGACCCTAATTATCATCTACACATGTGTTCGGTGTAAATTAGACCTCACGCAAGTGTACGTGTTCGCTATGAGCGTGGTAAGATTGACCAAGTTTTAAAATATATCGAACCCAAAGGAGAAGGGGACTTGTAAGGAAAATTCGTTGTTTCAATTGGCTATCTAACAAAGCAATTAAGGAGAAAGGTTTCTATCGTCTACTAATCCGTCAAAAGAGTAAACTACCTATCACCTTGTGTTTACAAAGTGAGCAAATGTGAGGAGTATGTGCTAGTGTTACCATCCTATGTTTCATGTAGTGAAGTATCACTTTATCATGCAATGAGATTTTGTATAATCAAGGGCAAGCAACTCTAACATGCAAAAGGTTTCCCTAATAACATATCAAAGTCTCTAATTGTTTATCTAATTCACTAAAGATAATTCTCACTATCTTAGGAATTTTATCAAACACTTGATATGCATTGGCCTTAATATAAGAGAATTTAGGAAATAAGCTCTACTTTCGTAAGAGACTAGCTCCCTAATGGCCCTAATTGTCATCTACACATGCAAGCATTCATTCAATCCATCAATGTAGAGATTTGATCATACTGCAACTCAAAGCATTCAAAAGATCAACATATCACTTCACTACTCCATAGGAATCATACACTAACACATAAAGAAATCAGCTCATGGCTAATTGAGTAAACATAAGAACAATTATGCTAGGAACATTCATCATTAAGAAAGAAATGTAAAGAAATTTACCTATTACAAAGATAATTGGAAAGATACAATTTACCTCTAAAATGCTAACTAGAAATCCCACAATGGAAATTGAAATTCAATCGGTGAGAACGTAGCCTTAGACGAGACGAGGATGCAGGAATTCACGGATCAACGATCAAAGCGGTAGATCAAAAGTTATCTAAGAATTTGTGAGAAGAAATCTTAAGAAACCACCAAGTAACTACCTCTCTCTCTCTCTAATCTAAGAATCTCACTATGATTATGAACTAATGTGACTTGGATTATGACTTAGATGCTTTGAGAATCTGATCTTTAGAGTATTTATAGTGCCCACAATGCTTGGTCCAATATGCCCCTCATTAAACGGGCGAAAAGATAAAACTGCCCTTCGAAAATTGGAATTCCGAGCCTTTGCACAAATCAAAGCATGTGGCTGCACGAGTCTGGCTCATGTGAGCACTCGTGCGGCTGATTGTCGCACGAACCATGGTCCGTCGCATGAACGCGGGCTCGTGTGAGAATTCGTGCGACGCTTCACCGCCCGAACCAGAAATTCCTCTCACGAGTACGAGCTAGTGGTCGCACGAATCTCGCCTGGCTGCGCTCGAGCTCGGCCTCGACTTTTCCGATCGATCCTTTACTTCTCGTTTTCTTCATATCTTGAGTTCTAGAGCTCCGATTGACTCGATTCTTTTTCCGTTGCGACCCTCTCTTCGAACTCTTCCAGATGGTATAACATTTGTATTTATTGGATCAACTCACATTTTCTGAACTTTTACGAACTTGCTCGTCTCTTCCTCATTTTGCTCGTTTTCACCTATAATCACAACTTTCTAGCCAAAAAGGATTAATAGCACAATTTATACCATATTAGGGTCAAATATGAACATAAGAACATCAAAACCATATAGAAATAGATGCAAAAACATGCAATTAAGACCCTAATCACACCCCCAAACTAGATTGTTGCTCGACCTCGAGCAACGAAGCGATAAGATAGGGGAATAATTGTATGTATGAAGCATCAAGCACAAGATCAAATGCCATAGAATCATAGCTCAATCTCAAACAAGTCTAAAATGAAATTTCTTCAAATCAACAATCAAAATCAAATCAATGAACAAATTGTCAAATCAACAAGTCATGATCCTCACAAAGAAGTGTATAACTCAACTCTCAAGTGTTTGAGATTCTCTCAATCTTCACACAATGATACAAATACTACCATAAGCTTGGCTCAAGTCTCAAATTCTCCACCACTTAAAATGTCAAATCATTCACACATCATTGAGGACTTTCATAAGGTTGTAATGTTGGCTCTTTGGTAGGGAAGGATAGATATGGATTAGAGTGACTAAGTATGATTAGTAAAGCACATAAGGAATCAAGTAATAGTCATTCACATCTTCATGCAATTGTGCACATTCTTCATGCTCTTCAAAATCACACTTCAAGATCATTCTTCCCTTCTTTTTTTGTAACTTTTAGCCAAACTAACAACAAAGGTCAACTTGACCATATTTTCAACAAAAGTCAACTTTTTCTCATGCTTTGCTAGCACTTGCCTTTTTTTACAAATTTTCAATCCATGCATAAAATTCTTCATATCTTCCACTTTAGGCCACCATGTTCTTCATCATATCACCAATCTTCCTTCCTTCTTTTCACTCTACTAATCATAGGGACAAGAGAGTTCCAAAAAGGAAGGAAAATGGTTTAAAGTTAGGTTAGCCAAAGGAAAGGTCTAAAGGCACAAAATGGTAAGCAATGGATAATAATATCAAGGTAAGCTCATAGGGCAAAGTAGCTCAATAGAGATAAAAAATGGCTTCAAATCATATCATGTGAATTCAATGTCTAATGTAGCCTCAAACAAGACTAAAGCCAAGTTCTAGAGTAAAATGTACATGTGTTGACTAACATCAAGAAAAAAGTCATCCGTTCAAGATTGAAACAGGCAAAATAGGCTCAAACCTCACGGGTTAAGGTAATCATGACTCATCTCATATAAAAAATGCTCATATCATCAAAATCTTAAGTATCATCAAATCCATAGCACAAAAGACAAGATAAGAATCAAGCCATAACTCTACTACATCCAACATGAACTTTCAACTCATCCACACAACCATAAACATATCTCATGCCACTCTACTCAAAGCTAGAAACAATATGGCAAAAATAAAAAGAAAAAACAAAGCATCATATAAGCATAAGGTCTAAAAACATCATAGAAGCACTCAAAATCAATAAGCATAGCATTGCGAAGAGAATGGCAAAACGATCACACCCCCCAAACTTTTTTGGACCATAAGTCTAAAAAGTTTGGCAAAGAGGTGAAGACAATATCAAGCAATGCATACGAATTAAGCACACTTAATAAAAGCATCATAAATTCTAAGATCAAATCAATCAATAATCAATTCACAAGAACAAATACCAAGAGATCACCCCCAAACTTGGCTAGGCCAAGTATTTCACAAGGAGAAAGGAAACAATACCTCACCCTTGGAGCAATGATATTATGAAAGCACTCCCCTGGAAAATAAGCACCTACACAAACAAAATACAATTAAAAACACTATCAACAATAGAAGCTACAAAATAAACCACAAGGATGGGTTGCCTCCCATCTAGCGCTTGGATTTAACGTCCCCTAGCCGGAAGACTCTTAAACCCAAATCATGGTGGTTCAACATCACATATCCTCAAATAATTTGTTCCCTCTCGTGGCATGGAATTATGGTAAAGTTTCAAACGATGACCATTAGCATAGAAGAGTTCCCCTTTATCATTCATCAATTCATACCATCCACTTGCAAAATAATTTGAAATTGTAAAGGGGCCACTCCATTTCGACTTTAATTTCCCGGGAAACAACTTCAATCTTGAATTAAACAAAAGTACTTGATCGAGCACTTTGAATGACTTCTCTTTTATGTTTGGATCATGCCATTTCTTAGTCTTTTCCTTGAAAATCTTAGCATTTTCGTACACCTCATCTCTAAATTCATCTAACTCCAACAATTGAAGATGCCTTTTCTCCCCACATGCTTTCTCATCAAAATTCAACTTCTTAATGACCCAATAAGCTTTGTGTTCAAGCTCAACGGGCAAATGACAAGGCTTACCATACACAAGTTGGTAAGGAGAAAGGTTCAACGGAGTCTTGAAAGCCGTACGATAAGCCCACAATGCATCATCCAACTTAAGTGCCCAATCTTTCCTATTAGAGCTCACGGTCTTCTCTAGGATAAACTTTATTTGGCGATTTGACACTTCCGCCAATCCATTAGTTTGGGGTTGATAGGCCGTGGAAATCTTATGCTTCATATCGTACTTTACTAGTAGATTCCGCAACGCTCTATTCACAAAGTGAGTACCCCCATCACTAATCAATGACCTCGGCACACCAAATCTAGCAAAAATATTCTTCCTTAAGAACTCCATAACCACTCTTGCATCATTGAATTTCGTGGGAATTGCTTCCACCCACTTCGAAACATAATCCACCGCCAAAAGAATATACAAATAACCATGAGAAGATGGGAAAGGTCCCATAAAGTCAATGCCCCATACATAAAAAACCTCTACCTCTTGAAAGATATTCAAGGGCATCTCATCTCGTTTTGACAACCCCCCAACTCTTTGGCATCGATCACATCGAGCAACAAACATATGACAATCCTTGAAAACCGAAGGCCAATAAAAACTACATTGAAATACCTTTTGAGCAGTCTTAATGGACCCAAAATGTCCTCTGCAAGGCAAAGAATGGCAATGTGTAAGCACACTATCTATTTCTTCATCCGGAATACATCTCCTAATCATGGAATCGGCACATCAACGATACAAATATTGAAAATCCCAAATATAACGACGTACCTCTTTGTAAAACCGTTTCCTTGCATTTGAATTCATTCCATAAGGAGTTGCCCCACTTGCTAAGAAGTTAGCAAAATCGGCATACCATGGAGCCTCATCCTCCATCTTCCAAAGTTTCTCCTCTTCAATCCTAAAGATATGCTCATCGGGTAAACTCTCTAGTATCTCTTCTTTTTCTTCTAAAGCTTCATCTCCCCTCACTAGTCTTGACAAATGGTCGGCAATCACATTTTCGCTTCCCTTTTTATCCATAATCTCCAAATCGAACTCTTGTAGAAGTAGCACCCACCTAATCAATCTAGGTTTAGAATCCTATTTCTTCATCAAAAACTTTATAGCCGAGTGGTCCGTATAAACAATGGTTTTTGTCCCCACAAGATATGGACGAAACTTCTCCACGGCATATACAATGGCCAAAAGCTCCCTCTCGGTAGTGGTGTAATTCAATTGAGTAGCTGAGAAAGTCTTTGAAGCGTAGTAGATTGCATGAAATCTTCTTTCTCTTAATTGCCCTAGCACCACTCCCATGGCATAGTCACTCGTATCACACATAAGTACGAAAGGTTCTTCCCAATTTGGAGTGATCAAGACCGGTGCACTCACCAAGGCTTCTTTCAACAACCTAAAAGAATTCAAATAAAAATCATCAAACTTAAAAGGAACATCTTTCTCCAATAATCGAGGCAATGGTTTAGACAATTTAGAAAAATCTTTGATAAATCTCCTATAGAATCCGGCATGTCCTAATAAAGATCTTACTCCCTTCTCATTTATAGGTGGAGGCAACTTCTCAATAGCTACTACCTTGGCACGATCAACTTGTATCCCATTAGAGGAGATGTGATGTCCAAGAACAACACCTTCACTTACCATAAAATGGCAT
>JAPKLY010000177.1:262357-326307 GCA_026898435.1 Prunella vulgaris
ATACGTTCCATAGGTACATCTGAAAGTAGTCTTCTCTTGGTCTTCCGGTGCAATCATGATTTGATTCTAACCGGAATAACCATCGAGGAAGCAATAGTATCGATATCCACATAATCTATCCAACATTTGGTCCATAAATGGCAAAGGAAAGTGATCCTTACAAGTAGCCTTGTTCAATTCCCTATAATCAACACAAACACGCCAACCCGTGGCCACCCTTGTAGCAATTACTTCATTATTCTCTGTTTTTATGATAGTCATTCCGCCTTTCTTAGATACTACATGCAAGGGTGACACCCAAGGGCTATCACTAATTGGGAAGATCATATTCGCTCCAAGCAATTTTAACACTTCTTTCTTAATGACTTCTTGTATTATAGGATTCACTTTTCTTTGTGGTTGAACTAATGGCTTAGCATTTTCTTCTAGTCGTATTCTATGCATGCATAAAGAAGGATTTACACCCTTAAGATCATCTACCGTCCAACCTATAGCCAATTTATGTTTCCTAAGCATAGCAAGCAATTTTTCAAGCTCATCACCTTGAAGAGAAGAAGATACGATTACCGGATTCCTCTCATTTTCATCAAGATATGCATACTTGAGGTGATCAGGCAATGACTTAAATGCAATCCTAGCTTCCTCTTCCTTCTCCTTGCTTGCTATTTCACCCTCCTTGATTTCCAAAAGCATCTCCTTTTCTCGAGTGTTCATTGCTCCTTCATGTTCATTGCCTACATCATCAACAACAAAATAATCACTTTCTTTAACTTCATGAAAGTTAGGAATCTCATAATTGGAAGTAAAGAATGGGATTTCAGCATTTTCAAAAGCTTCTTGTATACAAAGCTCTACAACATCAATAGAATTGGAAGAGGAATTCTCCTTTGGATGCTTCATAGCATCTTGGATAGAAAAATGAAGTTCATCCCCTCCAAGCTTCAAAGTTAGCTCTCCATTATAAACATCAATAACCGCTCGAGCAGTAGCCAAGAAAGGTCTTCCTAGAATAAGAGGAATATCTTTATCTTCTTCCATATCAAGAACAAAGAAGTCCGCTGGGAATGTGAAATCTTTAATTCTCACGAGTACATCCTCTATAAAGCCATTAGGAATAGTGGTTGATCCATCCGCCAATTGAAGAGTAGTGGATGTTCCTTTCAAGTGACCTTGATTTAAGCGTTTGAAGATAGAGAGTGGAATCAAATTGATACTTGCTCCTAAGTCACATAGGGCTTTGTGTACTACTCCATTTCCCATGTCACAAATAATTGTGAAGCATCCCAGATCTTTCTCTTTTTGAGGTAGCTTTCTTGTCAAAGCATCACTACTCTCCTTAGTCAATTTTACCGTTTCCACCCCCTCTACTCTTCTTCTTTTGGCTAAAAGATCTTTCATAAACTTTGCATAACTTGGCATTTGTTCCAAGGCTTCGTAAAAAGGAATATTTATATAGAGCTTTTTGAAAACCTCAAGGAACTTGTTGAACTTGTCATCAAGCTTCTTCTTGGCAAACCTTGGGTGATATGGAATGGGCACTACCGTCTTTGGCACCCCCCATTCATCAACTTCTACTTTATTCATTTTTTCCTTCTCTTCTCTAACTCTCTTCCACATAGGAACATATGCTTCCTCTTTTTCACTTCCACCCTTTTCTTCTTCTTCCACCTCTCTTTCCTCTTCTTTTTCACCTATTGGAATAGAATATTCCATACCAATTCCCTCATCCATATCATCAATCTTTTCCTTTTCTACCCCCTTTTCTTCATTCTCACAACAAATAGGAGCACTCGGTCCTTCATATCTCTTTCCACTTCTTAACTCAATAGCATTACACCCTTCTCTCAATTGAGCTTCAATCAAATAGGACTTGCATTCACGAGCCCTTTGTCCACATTTTCTTGATATTTACTCCACTTTTACCTCCAAGCTCTTTATCTTAGCTCCTTGATCTCGACAAATTGCATCAAACTTTTGATTTGTTGCTCTATATGCCGATATCCTTCACTTCTTATGTTGTCTAGCTTTTCGAGTATAAGATGGAGTGTTTCATCAATATATGAAGCATTTCCTTGATGGTAGGATGTATAAGGCATGGAGTTAATTGATGGATGATGGGGTTGGTAAGTTCTTTCATTTTGGTGGGTGTAAGGATGGTAAGAATATGATGTAGAAGGTTGATTATTTGGTGGATGGTAGGAAGAGTAGTTGTATCGATCCATCTTTCTTCAACAAAATCCTGCAAGAATTTCCAAGTATCAAATTCTCACAATAGTAACCAATCAAAAAGAAAAGAAACAACAAACAACCAATCAAACAAGCCGTCTCCCCGGCAACGGTGCCAAAAACTTGTTCGGTGTAAATTTGACCTCACCAAGTGTACGTGTTCGCTATGAGCGTGGTAAGATTGACCAAGTTTTAAAATATATCGAACCCAAAGGAGACGGGGACTTGTAAGGAAAATTCGTTGTTTCAATTGGCTAGCTAACAAAGCAATAAAGGAGAAAGGTCTCTATCGTCTACTAATGCGTCAAAATAGTAAACTACCTATCACCTTGTGTTTGCAAAGTGAGCAAATGTGAGGAGTATGTGCTAGTGTACTATCCTATGTTTCATGTAGTGAAGTGTCACTTTATCATGCAATGAGATTGTGTATAATCAAGGGCAAGCCACTCTAACATGCAAAAGGTTTCCCTAATAACAAATCAAAGTCTCTAATTGTTCATCTAATTCACTAAAGATAATTCTCACTATCTTAGGAATTTTATCAAACACTTGATATGCATTGGCCTTAATATAAGAGAATTTAGGAAATAAGCTCTACTTTCGCAAGAGACTAACTCCCTAATGGCCCTAATTGTCATCTACACATGCAAGCATTCATTCAATCCATCAATGTAGATATTTGATCATACAACAACTCAAAGCATTCAAAAGGTCAACATATCACTTCTCTACTCCATAGGAATCATACACTAACACATACAGAAATTAGCTCATGGCTAATTGAGTAAACATAAGAATAATTATGCTAGGAACATTCATCATTAAGAAAGAAATGTAAAGAAATTTACCTATTACAATGATAATTGGAAAGATACAATTTACCTCTAAAATGCTAACTAGAAATCCCACAATAGAAATTGAAATTCAATCGGTGAGAACGTAGCCTTAGATGAGACGAGGATGCAGGAATTCACGGATCAATGATCAAAGCGGTAGATCAAAAGTTATCTAAGAATTTGTGAGAAGAAATCTTAAGAAACCACCAAGTAACTACCTCTCTCTATCTCTAATCTAAGAATCTCACTATGATTATGAACTAATGTGACTTCGATTATGACTTAGATGCCTTGAGAATATGATCTTTAGAGTATTTATAGTGCCCACAATGCTTGGTCCAATATGCCCCTCATTAAACGCACGAAAAGACGAAACTGCCCTTTGAAAATTGGAATTCCGAGCCTTCGCACGAATCAAAGCAGGTGGCCGCACGAGTCTGGCTCGTGTGAGCACTCGTGCGGCTCATTGTCGCATGAACCATGGTCCGTCGCACGAACGCGGGCTCGTGTGAGCATTCCTGCGACGCTTCACCGCCCGAACCAGAAATTCCTCATACGAGTACGAGCTAGTGGTCGCACGAATCTGGCCTGGCTGCGCTCGAGCTCGGCCTCGACTTTTCTGATCGATCCTCGACTTCTCGTTTTCTTCATATCTTGAGTTCTAGAGCTCCGATTGACTCGATTCTTTTTTCGTTGCGACCCTCTCTTCGAACTCTTCGACATGGTATAACATTTGTCTTTATTGGATCAACTCACATTTTCTGAACTTTTACGAACTTGCTCATCTCTTCCTCGTTTTGCGCGTTTTCACCTATAATCACAACTTTCTAGCCAAAAAGGGTTAATAGCACAATTTATACCAGATTAGGGTCAAATATGAACATAAGAACATCAAAACCATATAGAAATAGATGCAAAAACATACAATTAAGGCCCTAATCAACATGCAAGCATTCATACAATCCATCAATGTAGAGAATTGATCATACAACAACTCAAAGCATTCAAAAGATCAATATATCACTACACTACTCCATAGGAATCATACACTAACACATAAAGTAATTAGCTCATGGCTAATTGAGAAAACATAAGAACAATTAAGCTAGGAACAATCATCATTAAGCCAGCAATGTAAAGAGATTTACCTATTACAATGAAAATTGGAAAGATACAATTTACCTCTAAAATGCTATCTTGCAATCCGACAATGGAAATTGATATTCAATCGGTGAGAATGTAGCGTTAGACCACACGAGAATGCAGGAATTAATGGATCAACGATCAAAGCGGTAGATCAAAAGTTATCTAAGAATTTGTGAGAAGAAATCTTAAGAAACCAACAAGTAACTACCTCTCTCTCTAATCTAAGAATCTCACTATGATTATGAACTAATGTGACTTGGATTATGCCTTGAGAATCTGATCCTTGAATTATTTATAGTGCCCACAATGCTTGGTCCAAAATGCCATACATTAAATGCGTGAAAAGACAAAACCACCCCCAAAATTGTGTCTTTCCGAACCGTCACACGAGTCCATGCACACGACCACACGAGTCTGGCTCGTGTGAGCACTCGTGTGGCTTGATCTCACCCGAACCAGAGCCACCTCGCACGAGTGCAGGCTCGTGTGAGCACTCGTGCGAGCCTTCATCGCCCGAACCAGAGGTGTGTCGCACGAGTGTGGGCTCATGGTCACACGAGTCTGGCCTGGCTGCGCTCGAGCTCAGCCTCGACTTTTTCGATTGATTCTCGACTTTCTCGTTTTCTTCATATCTTGAGTTCTAGAGCTCCGATTGACTCGATTCTTTTTCCGTTGCGACCCTCTCTTCGAACTCTTCGACATGGTATATCATTTACCTCTATTGGATCAACTCACAATTTCTGGACTTTTACGAACTTGCTCGTCTCTTGCCGATTTTTGCTCATTTTCACTACAAAACACATTTTCTTGCCACGAAATGGTTAATAGCACAATTTATACCAAATTAGGGTCAAATATGAACATAAGCACATCAAAACCATGTAGAAATGGATGCAAAAACATGCAATTAAGACCCTAATCACACCCCCAAACTAGATTGTTGCTCGGCCTCGAGCAACGAAGCGATAAGATAGGGGAATAATTGTATGTATGAAGCGTCAAGCACAAGATCAATGCCATAGAATCATCACCCAATATCTAGAAAATTTAAGATACAATATCATTCAATTAACTATAAAATCAAATCAATGAGTACAAAATCAAGTTAATGAGTCATGATCCTCTCAAGATAGGTGTTTCACTCAACACTCAAGTGTTTAAGCTCTCTCATTCATTACACAATGATACAAATACTACCATAGGCTTGGCTGAAGTCTACATTCTCCACCTCTTGGAATGACAATTTAATCACACATCAATGAGGACTTTTAAAGGTTGTAGTGTTGGGTCTTTGGTAGGGAAGGAAAATATGGATAAAAGTGACTAAGTATGATTAGTAAAGCATAGAAGGAATCATCATGTAAATCATGTCTTCATGCAAATAGCAATCTCATCTTAATGCTCTTTCAAAATCACATTTTCAAAGATAATTCTTCCCTTTTTTGCAAAGTTGTGAACATACTCACAACACTTGAGTCAAACTTGACCAAATTTTCATGAAAAGTCAACCTTTTTTCAATTTCTTGCTAGCACTTGCCTTTTGAACCTTCTTTTCATAACAATCCTTGCATAGGATTTCTTTCCACGTTGGCCGCCATTTTCTTCATCATATCACCAATCTTCCTTCCTTCTTTTCACTCTACAAATCATAAGGACAAGAGAGTTCCAAAAAGGAAGGAAAATGGCTTGAAGTGTGGTTAGCCAAATGAAAGGATTATAAGCACAACATTGGTAGCAAAGGATATCAATATCAATGGTAGGCTCATAGGGCTAAGTGGGGCAATATAGATCAAAGAAAATGCCTCATATCATCTCATGTGAAATTATTATCTAATGTAGCCTCAAATAAGACTAAAGCCAAGTTCTAGAGTATAATGCACATGTGTGGAACTCACATCAAGAAAAATGTCATTCGTTCAAGATTGAAACGGGCAAAATTTGGCTCAAATCTCACGGGTAATGGTTGATCAAGACTCATATCATATAAAAAATGCTCATATCAATGAAATCTCAAGAATCATGAAATCAAAAGTATCTAAGATAGAACAAGAATCAAGCAATAAATCCACTACACTAATCAAGATTTTCAACTCATCCACACAACAATAAACATATCTCATGCATTTACTACTCAAAGCAAACAACAATATGGCCAAGAATAACAAGCAAAGCAAGGCACATATAAGCATAAGGTCCAAAATATCATAGAAGCACTAAAAATCGTCATGATAATAGCATTGAGAAGAGAATGGCAAAACGATCACACCCCCCCAAACTTTTTTGGACCATAGGTCTAAAAAGTTTGGCCAAGAAGTGGAGACAATATCAAGCAATGCACAAGAATTAAGCACAATCAATAAAAGCATCATAAATCCTAAGATCAAATTCATCAATAATCCATCACAAGAACAAATACCAAGAGAACACCCCCAAACTTGGCTAGGCCAAGTATTTCACAAGGAGAAAGGAAACAATACCTCACCCTTGAAGCAATGATATTATGAAAGCACTCCCTTGGACAATAAACACCTACACAAACAAAACACAATTAACTACACTATCAACAATAGAAGCTACAAAATAAACCACAAGGATGAGTTGCCTCCCATCTAGCACTTGGATTTAACGTCCCCTAGCCGGACGACTCTTAAGCTTAAATCATGGTGGCTCAACATCACATAGCCTCAAATAGTTTGTTCCCTCTCGTGGCATGGAATTATGGTAAAGTTTCAAACGATGACCATTAGCATAGAAGAGTTCCCCTTTATCATTCATCAATTCATACCATCAACTTGCAAACCAATTTAAAATTGTAAAGGGGCCACTCTATTTCGACTTTAATTTCCCGGGAAACAACTTCAATCTTGAATTAAAAAAAAGTACTTGATCGAGCACTTTGAATGACTTCTCTTTTATATTTGCATCATGCCATTTCTTAGTCTTTTCCTTGAAAATCTTAGCATTTTCGTACGCCTCATGTCTAAATCATCTAACTCCAACAATTGAAGATGCCTTTCTCCCCACATGCTCTCTCATCAAAATTCAACTTCTTAATGGCCCAATAAGCTTTGTGTTCAAGCTCAACGGGCAAATGACAAGGCTTACCATACACAAGTTGGTAAGGAGAAAGGTTCAACGGAGTCTTAAAAGCCGTACGATAAGCCCATAATGCATCATCCAACTTAAGTGCCCAATCTTTCCTATTAGAGCTCACGGTCTTCTCTAGGATAAGCTTTATTTGGAGATTTGACACTTCCGCCAATCCATTAGTTTGGGGGTGATAGGCCGTGGAAATCTTATGCTTCACATCGTACTTTACTAGTAGATTCCCCAACGTTTATTCACAAAGTGAGTACCCCCATCACTAATCAATGACCTCGGCACACCAAATCTAGCAAAGATATTCTTCCTTAAGAACTCCACAACCACTCTTGCATCATTGAATTTCGTGGGAATTGCTTCCACCCACTTCGAAACATAATCCACCGCCAAAAGAATATACAAATAACCATGAGAAGATGGGAAGGGTCCCATAAAGTCAATGCCCCATACATCAAAAACCTCTACCTCTTGAAAAATATTCAAGGGCATCTCATCTCGTCTTGACAAACCCCCAACTCTTTGGCATCGATCACATCAAGCAACAAACATATGACAATCCTTGAAAACCGAAGGACAATAAAAACCACATTGAAATACCTTTTGAGCCGTCTTAATGGACCCAAAATGTCCTCCGCAAGGCAAAGAATGGCAATGTGTAAGCACACTTTCAATTTCTTCATCCGGAATACATCTCCTAATCATGGAATCGGCACATCGACGATAAAATTATGGATCATCCCAAATATACGGACGTACCTCTTTGTAAAACCGTTTTCTTGCATTTGAATTCATTCCCTAAGGAGTTGCCCCACTTGCTAAGAAGTTAGCAAAGTTGGCATACCATTGAGCCTCATCCTCCATCTTCCAAGTCTCTCCTCTTCAATCCTAAAGATATGCTCAACGGGAAAACTCTCAAGTATCTCTTCTTTTTCTTCCAAAGCTTCATCTCCCCTCACTAGTCTTGACAAATGGTCGGCAATAACATTTTTGCTTCCCTTTTTATCCCTAATCTCCAAATCGAACTCTTGTAGAAGTAGCACCCACCTAATCAACCTAGGTTTAGAATCCTTCTTCTTCATCAAAAACTTGATAGCCGAGTGGTCCATATAGACAATGGATTTTGTCCCCACAAGATATGGACGAAACTTCTCCACGGCATATACAATGGCCAAAAGCTCCCTCTCGGTAGTGGTGTAATTTAATTGAGTAGCTGAGAGGTCTTTGCAGCGTAGTAGATTGCATGAAATCTTCTTTCTCTTAATTGCCCTAGCATCATTCCCATGGCATAGTCGCTTGAATCACACATAAGTACGAAAGGTTCTTCCCAATTTGGAGTGATCAAGACCGGTGCACTCACCAAGGCTTCTTTCAACAACCTAAAAGAATTCAAGCAAACATCATCAAACTTAAGAGGAACATCTTTCTCCAATAATCGAGATAATTGTTTTGACAATTTAGAAAAATCTTTGATAAATCTCCTACAGAATCCGGCATGTCCCAAGAAAGATCTTACTCCCTTCTCATTTATAAGTGGAGGCAACTTTTCAATAGCTACTACCTTGGCACGATCAACTTTTAGCCCACTAGAGAAGATGTGATGTCCAAGAACAACACCTTCACTTACCATAAAATGGCATTTCTCCCAATTGAGCACCAAATTTGCCTCTTCACATCTAATTAGCACCTTCTCCAGATTGGACAAACAAACATCATAAGTATTTCCATAAACACTGAAATCGTCCATAAACATTTCCATAAATTACTCAATTAACCCATGGAATATCGACATCATTAACCTTTGAAATGTAGCCGGAGCATTGCATAGCCCAAAAGGCATGCGTCTCCAAGCATACGTTCCATAGGTACATGTGAAAGTAGTCTTCTCTTGGTCTTCCGGTGCAATCATGATTTGATTGTAACCGGAATAACCATCGAGGAAGCAATAGTATCGATAACCACATAATCTATCCAACATTTGGTCCATAAATGGCAAAGGAAAGTGATCCTTACAAGTAGGCTTGTTCAATTCCCTATAATCAACACAAACACGCTAACCCGTGGCCACCCTTGTAGCAATTACTTCATTATTTTCAGTTTTTATGATAGTCATTCCGCCTTTCATAGATACTACATGCAAGGGTGACACCCAAGGGCTATCACTAATCGGGAAGATCATATTCGCTCCAAGCAATTTTAACACTTCTTTCTTAATGACTTCTTGTATTATAGGATTCACTCTTCTTTGTGGTTGAACTAATGGCTTAGCATTTTCTTCTAGGCGTATTCTATGCATGCATAAGGAAGGATTTACACCCTTAAGATCATCCACCGTCCAACCTATAGCCAATTTATGTTTCCAAAGCATAACAAGCAATTTTTCAAGTTCATCACTTTGAAGAGAAGAAGATACGATTACCGGATTCCTCTCGTTTTCATCAAGATATGCGTACTTGAGGTGATCAGGCAATGGCTTTAATGCAATCCTAGCTTCCTCTTCCTTCTCCTTGCTTGCTATTTTACCCTCTTTGATTTCCAAGAGCATCTCCTTTTCTCGAGTGTTCATTGCTCTTTCATGTTCATTTCCTACATCAACAACAACAAAACAATCACCTTCTTTAACTTCATTATAGTTAGGAATCTCATAATTAGAAGTAAAGAAAGGAATTTCAGCATTTTCAAAAGCTTCTTGTATACAAAGCTCTACAACATCAATAGAGTTGCAAGAGGAATTCTCCTTTGGATGCTTCATAGCATCTTGGATAGAAAAGTGAAGTTCATCCCCTCCAAGCTTCAAAGTTAACTCTCCATTATAAACATCAATAACCGCTCGAGCGGTAGCCAAGAAAGGTCTTCCTAGAGTAAGAGGAATATCTTTGTCTTCTTCGATATCAAGAACATAGAAATCCACTGGGAATGTGAAATCTTTAATTATCACAAGTACATCCTCTATAAAGCCATTAGGAATGGTGGTTGAGCCATCCGCCAATTGGAGAGTAGTGGATGTTCCTTTCAAGTGACCTTGATTTAGGCTTTAGAAAATCGAGAGTGGAATCAAATTGATACTTGCTCCTAAGTCACATAAGGCTTTGTGTACTACTCCATTACCCATGTAAAAAATAATTGTGAAGCATCCCGGATCTTTCTCTTTTTGAGGTAGCTTTCTTGTCAAAGCATCACTATTCTCTTTAGTCAATTTTACCATTTCCACCCCCTCCACTCTTCTTCTTTTGGCTAAGAGATCTTTCATAAACTTTGCATAACTTGGCATTTGTTCCAAGGCTTCATAAAAAGGAATATTTATATAGAGCTTTTTGAAAACCTCAAGGAACTTGTTGAACTTATCATCAGGCTTCTTCTTGGCAAACCTTTGGGGATATGGAATGGGCACTACCGTCTTTGGCACCCCCCATTCATCAACTTCCACTTTATTTTTCTTTTCCTTCTCTTCTCTAACTCTCTTCCACTTAGAAACATATGCTTCCTCTTTTTCACTTCCACCTTTTTCTTCTTCTTCTACTAACCCTTCTTCCACCTTTCTTTCCTCTTCTTTTTCACCTATTGGAATAGAGTATTCCATATCAATTCCCTCATGCATATCATCAATCTTCTCCTTTTCTACCCCCTTTTCTTCACCCTCACAACAAATAGGAGCACTAGGTCCTTCATATCTCTTTCCACTTCTTAAATTAATAGCACTACACCCTTCTCTCAATTGAGCTTCAATCAAATAGGACTTGCATTTACGAGCCCTTTGTCCACATTTTCTTGATATTTTCTCCACTTGCACCTCTAAGCTTTTTATTCTAGCTCCTTGATCTCGACAAATTGCATCAAACTTTTGATTTGTTGCCTCTATATGCTTATATCCTTCACTTCTTATGTTGTCCAACTTTTCGAGTATAAGATGGAGTGTTTCATCAATATACGTAGAATTTCCTTGATGGTAGGATGTAGAAGGCATGGAGTTAATTGATGTATGATGGGGTTGGTAAGTTCTTTCATTTTGGTAGGTGTAAGGATGGTCAGAATATGATGTAGAAGGTTGATTATTTGGTGGATGGTAGGAAGAGTAGTTGTATCGATCCATCTTTCTTTCACAAAATCCTGCAAGAATTTCCAAGTATCAAATTCTCACAATAGTAACCAATCAAAAATAAAAGAAACAACAAACAACCAAATAAACAAGCCGTCTCCCCGGCAACGGTGCCAAAAACTTATTCGGTGTAAATGAGTCCTCACGCAAGTGTACGTGTTCGCTATGAGCGTGGTAAGCTTGACCAAGTTTTAAAATATATCAAACCCAAAGGAGACGGGGACTTGCAAGGAAAATTTGTTGTTTTAATTGGCTAGCTAACAAAGCAATAAAGGGGAAAGGTATCTATCGTCTACTAATGCGTCAAAGAAGTAAACTACCTATCACCTTGGGTTACAAAGTGAGCAAATGTGAGAGATATGTGCTAGTGTACTATCCTATGTTTCATGTAGTTAAGCATCACTTTATCATGCAATGAGATTGTGTACAATCAATGGCAAGCCACTCCAACATGCAAATGGTTTCCCTAATAACATATCAAAGCCTCTAATTGTTCATCCAATTCACTATAGATAATTCTCACTATCTTAGGAATGTTATCAAACACTTGATATGCATTGGCCTTAATACAAGAAAGTTTAGGAAAATAGCTCTACTTTCGCAAGAGACTAACTCCCTAATGGCCCTAATTATCATCTACACATGGAAGCATTCATACAATCCATCAATGTAGAGAATTGATCATACAACAACTCAAAGCATTCAAAAGATCAACATATCACTACACTACTCCATAGGAATCATACACTAACACATAAAGTAATTAGCTCATGGAAAATTGAGTAAACATAAGAACAATTAAGCTAGGAACAATCATCATTAAGCAAGCAATGTAAAGAGATTTACCTATTACAATGAAAATTGGAAAGATACAATTTACCTCTAAAATGCTATCTAGCAATCCGACAATGGAAATTGAAATTCAATCGGTGAGAATGTAGCCTTAGACCGGACGAGAATGCAGAAATTAACGGATCAATGATCAAAGTGGTAGATCAAAAGTTATCTAAGAATTTATGCGAAGAAATCTTAAGAAACCAACAAGTAACTACCTCTCTCTCTCTAATCTAAGAATCTCACTATGATTATGAACTAATGTGACTTGGATTATGCCTTGAGAATATGATCCTTGAAGTATTTATAGTGCCCACAATGCTTGGTTCATTAAATGTTTGTAAAGACGAAACTGCCCCTGAAATTATATCTTTCCGAACTGTCGCACGAGTCCATGCACACGACCACACGAGTCTGGCTCATGTGAGCACTCGTGTGGCTTGATCTCGCTCGAACCAGAGCCACCTCGCACGAGTGCAGGCTCGTGTGAGCACTCATGCGAGCCTTCAGCGCCCGAACCAGAGGTGTGTCGTAGGAGTCTGGCCTGGCTGCGCTAATGATGACACGAGTCTAGCCTGGCTGTGCTCGAGCTCGGCCTTGACTTGTCCGATTGATCCTCGACTTCCTCGTTTTCTTCATATCTTGAGTTCTAGAGCTCCGAATGACTCGATTCTTTTTCCGTTGCGACCCTCTCTTCGAACTCTTCGACATGGTATATCATTTGCCTCCATTGGATCAACTCACAATTTCTGGACTTTTACGAACTTGCTCATCTCTTGCCAATTTTTGCTCATTTTCACTACAAAACACATTTTCTTGCCATGAAATGGTTAATAGCACAATTTATACCAAATTAGGGTCAAATATAAACATAAGCACATCAAAACCATGTAGAAATGGATGCAAAAACATGCAATTAAGACCCTAATCAAATGGATTGTTATGAAAAGAAGGTTCAAAGGCAAATGCTTGCAAGAAATGGAAAATGGTTGACTTTTTGAAAAATTATGGTCAAGTTTGACTCTAGTGTTGTGAGAAAGTTCACAATTTTGCAAAAAGGGAAGAATGATTCTTTGAAGTGTGATTTTGAAAGAGCATGAAGAGCATGTGTACAATTGCATGAAGAGGTGAATGATCTCTACGTTGATTCCTTCTATGCTTTACTAATCATACTTAGTCACTTTTATCCATATGTTCCTTCCCTACCAAAGAGCCAACACTACAACCTTCAAAAGTCCTCATTGATGTGTGATTGATTTGTCATTACAAGTGGTGGAAAATGTTGACTTGAGTCAAGCTTATGGTAGTATGTGTATGTGGTGTGATGTATGAGTGAGCCTAAACACTTGAGGGTTGAGCTAAACACTTATCTTGTGAGGATCATGACTCATTGATTTGATATTGTGCTAATTGATTTGATTTTGATAGTTGAGTGGATGATATTGTATCTTAGACTTGCTAGATATTGAGTGATGATTCTATGGCATTGATCTTGTTCTTGATGCTTCATACATACAATTATTCCCCTATCTTATCGCTTTGTTGCTCGAGGCCGAGCAACAATCTAGTTTGGGGGTGTGATTAAGGTCATAATTGCATGTTTTTGCATCCATTTCTACATGGTTTTTATGTTCTTATGTTCATATTTGACACTAAAATGATATACTTTGTGCATTTAACCCTTTTTGGCTAGAAAGTTGTGTTTTGTAGTGAAAACGAGCAAAATCGGTAAGAGACGAGGAAGTTCGTAAAAGTCCAAAAATTGTGAGTTAATCCAATGGAGGAAAATTATACAACATGTCGAAGGGTTCGGAGAGAGGGTCGCAACGGAAAAAGAATCGAGTCAATCGGAGCTCTAGAACTCAAGATATGAAGAAAACGAGGAAGTCAAGGATCGATCGGACTAGTCGAAGCCGGGCTCATGCGCAACCAAGCCTGGGCTTGTGCGACCACAAGCCCAAATTCGTGCGATGGAGCTCTGGTTCGGGCGGTGAAGGGCCAAACGAGTGGACCGCATGAACCGAACTCGTGCAGCCACTATGGTGCACTCGTGTGAAGCCCCGGACAGTCCCAATTTCGTGGGCTGTTTCGTCTTTTTTGCGTGTTTAATGAAGGGCATTTTGGACCAAGCATTGTGGGCACTATAAATACTTCAAGGATCAGATTTCCAAGCATTAGATTCTTCATTAGTTAAATCATTAGGTAGTTTTAGAGAGAGATTAGAGGTTATTAGTGGGTTCTTAGTTAGATTTAATACTTCTCTCTACAATTACTTTTGATCCATCCATTGGATCTTTAATCCATTTTCTCCATTAGATTAGTCTCGTTATTAGCTACAATTTTACGGTTCATTTTATGATTTTAAGCTTTGGATCAAGAGATAGCTTTTCAAGATTTGATGCTTGTATTTCAATTTCATCTACATTTGGTAAGTTCTCTTGAATTATATTATTTTACTTCATAATCATGTTGTTTAGAATGTTAATTGTTTTTTTCATTACTAATTAGCCATGGGCTAATTCCTTGTTGCATGGTTGTATGAATACTATGGTGAATTTAGTCTCTAGTTAATCCTATGCATGAATTAGTGATCTTGATGGATTAGTTCTCTTATTAATGACTTGTATGAATGCTTGGGATGTTTAATTGGAATGTATGACTTATATGTTTTAGCAGTGAAATGAGAATTGAGCTATAAGAATCTTATGCATACCAAGTGTTTGATATATTGCTTATATGATCAATGAGAATTGCATATTAGTCTAGACCTCTTAATTTGAGTGTTGGGAGTTGTAGAGAGATCTAGACATCCAATAGAGCTTACCTTGTGTTGTAGAGAGATCTAGACACTTGTTGGCTTGGCTAAGACACCAAGAGACCTTTTGCAAGCTAGGATGGATAGGACACTAAAGGAACCATAGTAGGATTACTTCCATGTACACTTCACACTTGCTCACTTCTAAGAGGTGATAGTTAGGATTTACTATTTCTTGTTGATTTAGTTGATAGAAACCTTGATGTTTTCTTGCTTTTCTAGCTATCCACCTTTGTAGACATTCAATGCTTGCTTAATATCACATCGTTTCCCTGTGTTTGATATTTAACTTGGTTAACTTGCCACGACAACAACGACCACGTTCACTTGCGTGCAAATCATACACGATTTTGGTAAACAATTGTTTTCTTGTTCGTTATACATACGAATGCACCACGTTGGATTCTGTAGTTCAACTGGTACAATTACCTCAGTACCGTATGCCATTGAAAATGGAGTTTTACCAGTACTTGTTCTGAATGATGTTCGGTATGACCACAACACCTCTGGGAGTTCCTCTGACCAGCTTTCCTTCCTTTCAGTCAAACAGAGGTTTAACATTCGTTTGATAATTTTGTTAATACCTTCGACCTGGATGTTTGACTGCGGATGATATGGTGTCGAATATTATTTCTTGAATCCCCAAGTATTACAGAACTCTCAGATTTTCTTTTCGTCTAATTGTGGTCCGTTATCTGTTATGATCGATTGAGGTATGCTGAATCTGCATATAAGATTTTTCCAGACAAAGTTGATCATATTTTCATGGGTCACTGTCAGAAGCGATTCGGCTTCCGCCCACTTGGTATAATAATCCACGGCAACCACTGCGAACCTCACACTTCCTTTCCCAGGTGGGAATGGTCTGATGATGTCAATGCCCCATTTGGCGAATGGTCATGGGCTATATACCGCCTTCATCTCTTGTGGAGGAACGTTTATGTTAGGAGCGAACATTTGGCACTTGCGGCATTTTTTTGCAAATGAGACTGTATTCTCTTTCATTGTGGGCCAATAATATCCCTGTCTCATAGTCTTGTGAGCTAATACCCGTCCTGCGACATGACTCCCACATATTCCTTCGTGGATTTCCTCGAGAATTTCTCATCCCTGTTTCCGTGATACGCATTTAAGTAGAGGTGATGAAAATCCTCTTTTATATAGTTGGCCCTCGACCATCACATAATGAGCAGCTTGCTTGACCAGATGAGCTACTGTCCACGGATCTTCGGGTCGCTCTCCCATAGTTAAGTACTTTAGAAAGCTTGTTCTCCAGTCGTCATCATCCTCGTCAACCTCCTGCCCCCCATTCAACGTTTGATTTACTGTGTAATCAAAGGTTGAAGGGTTATCTAGTTTGGTGATGATGACTTCTGTTATCTCGGTTGCCCCTGGCTTGATGCTAGCCTGGCTAGTGCATCAGCTTGTGTGTTCTCAACTCGTGGTATTTGCTCGATATAGGCTTGTTGAAACATTGATATCAGATGCGCAACAATTTTCTGATATAGAATCATATGTTCATCTTTGACCTCGAATTCTCCTCGAACTTGGGACACTATCAATTATGAATCACCAAAAATTTGTAATCTTTTGACCCCAACAGTTAATGCAAGTCTGAGCCTGGCTATCAATGCCTAGTACTCCTCTTCATTGTTTGTTGCCAGGAAGTTGAACTGAATGGCCGACGTGAACACCTGTCGGTCGGGGCTTATTAGAACTACTCTTGCCCCCGATGGCGTGTTGGTGGACGAATCGTCCACATACAAGTGCCATGAATGTTCACAATCCCTTGTTAATTCTGCTGGATAAGTTGTCTCTACGATGAAGTCAGTGAGAGCCTGTCCTTTGATCGTTGTTCTTGTGGCGTATGTTATGCTGAACTGGCTGATTTCGAGTGACCATTTCAGCAATCTTCCTGCTGTGTCCGGGCGATGTAGAATCTGCCTTAGCGGGAAGGTTGTGAGTACTTCTACCTGATGATCATAGAAGTATGGCCGCAGTTCTCTGGTACAAATGACCAGTGCATACGCCAGTTTCTCTGTCGGTGAGTATCGTATTTCGGCTTCATGTAGAGCTTGGCTAACATAGTAGATTGGGGAGTGAAACTTTCCTTCTGCGCGCACTAGTACCGAACTTATTGCTACCTCCGATGCTGCGAGGTAAAGATAAAGTTTCTCGCCCGGTACTGGCTTGGATAGAATTTGTGTGTTGCCTAAATATTCTTTGATTTGCTCAAATGCTTTCTGGCAATCTCTTGTCCACACAAAATCCTATTTCTTCTTCTTCTTCATGGCTTCAAAGAACGGCCGGCATTTATCTCTGGAACGTGAGATAAATTGGTTCAATACTGCTAGACATCCTTTGAGACGTTGAGTCTTCCGGACTGAATCAGGTGGTTTCATGTCGAGAATGGCCTTAACCTTAGTTGGATTCACTTCTATTCCGCGCTGGCTGACCAGATGCCCCAAGAACTTTCCCGAATGAATTCCAAAACTGCTCTTCTTCGGGTTAAGTTTCATGTTATATGCACGGAGTATCTCGAATGTCTGAGAGAATTTCAAGATGGTCTTCCTTGTGAAAGCTTTTTATGATGATGTCGTCCACATAAACCTCGATAGAGTGGCCGATATGTTCGTCAAACATCTTGTTCACCAATCTCTGGTAAGTGGATCCAGCATTAATTAGGCTAAATGACATCCTATCCCAGTAATATAAGTTTTTGTTGGTATAAAATGTGGTGTGCTCTTAATCGTCCGGATGCAAAGCAATCTGATGATATCCCGCAAACGCATCCATGAATGTCATTAATTCATGCCCCGCTGTATTATCAACAAGAGGAAGAGGAAAATTGTCCTTCAGACAAGCGGCATTCAGATCCGTAAAGTAAATACAAAATCTCCATGTACCGTTGGGTTTACGGACAAGGACAGGATTCTCAACCCATTGTGGGCACAATGCATCATGTATTAACTTATTGTCCAACAATTTCTTGACCTCCACTGTTAGTGCCTCGTACTTTTCAGGACCAAACTTTCGTCTTTTTTGGTGAATTGGTTTGTAAGCTAGATCAATGTTGAGTCGGTGACAGGCATGTTCAGTTGGATTTCCTATCATATTTGAATGCGACCATGCGAAAACATCCAAATTGTGTTTCAAAAATTCAATCATCTTTGATCCATACGGTTCAGGCAATTCGGATCCAATGAAGAGTTCAAGATCTTCTTTATCCGGGTGGGCTTTGACAGCTGTTAACTCTTCCATTGGCGTAGCACGTTTTCATTTTTCTTTCCGTCGAGGATTAAGAATTTGCCCATCGACGTTTAGCTCATCCTCGACTTCCATCGGTTCAGATTCCAGTCTGGAATCGAAATCTTAGTTCAGAAGGCACTAATCCGATCATTCGCCGTTGAGGTGCTTCTCAGGCTCTGATTCCGTCGGGGCTGATGTGGCTTGATTGTGTGTGCTCCCTTGTACGTGATCTGGGTTATCGACCTCTATTGGCCTGCTTCAGCTTGTGAAGCAGCCAACATCTCTGGTGCCAGACCAGTAGATATAGGAGGACTTTCAAACGTATGCACATAAGTTGCCGATGTCGCATTTTGAAGTGAACATTCTCGAGCTTTCTTTTGATCACCTTTTATTGTACCGGCTCCATTTGGTGTTGGGAATTTTAGACAATAATAGTAAATCGAACAGGCTGCTTTAAATTCATGCAAAAAGGGTCGACCGAGGAATCCGTTGTAGGAGGATGACTGGTCTACAACGAGAAAATCTACTTGCCTCGTCAGCCTCCTATCGGGATCGTCGGCCGATACAAGTTCAACAGACAGACATACTATTCCTAGGGGAATCGTGACTGCTACCCTGAATCCTATAATACTGCGATTACAATTTTCAATGTAGGATTTGAAGTCGCCTATCTGATCTAACGAGCTCTTGAATAGAATATTCGTATAAGCTACAGTATCAACCAGTAGTCTGTGAACTCGTGCATTCATAATGTTTGCGCTAATGACCAAGGAGTCGTAGTGTGGGGTTATAACTCCTTCCAAAATCTTTTGCGAGAATGTTAATTCTGCAGTAGGCTTAGTGGAGGGTCCCGCACCAGTCTCCTTAATCTGATCAATGGCGCGCAACTCGACCTTCTTTTGTCTCTTCGACGGGGGTGGCCTTCCGTCTGTACAACCACCAACATGACCCACCTCAGGTTCTATCACCAAAATCTTCCTCACTGGCCCCGGCTGAGGTGGAGGAGTTTGCCGCTCATACCGGGGCTTTGGGCCAGTACTTTCTTCGTCTCCGCTGCTCTCGTCATCTCTCCTTCTTTCGGGTCCATGTGGTCTCTTCTTTGGGGCTTTTTTAACAAACTCAGACAGTTTGCCATGTTCATAAAACTTCCATAATTGTCTCAACAAGTCTTTGAATTCGCTCGTAAAATGCCCCGCTGATTTATGATAAGCACAATATTTTCCCGCGTTTGTTTTGCTTGGATCCACCTTGATCTTCCTTGGTGGCCTCAACATTCCTCTTCCGCTGACCGCGAGATGGACTCAATCAATGGATGTGGTTGGGACTTGGTTAAGTTTCTCTGCAACTTCGTCATCATCGGTAAATGTCTCAGACTCTTCGGAGCTCTGTAGCTTCCATACTTCTTGGTTATTGGTTTCTTGACTTGTTTACTCTCACCCAATGATTTCTTTAATGCCTCTTGCATCGCAACAAATATTTCGGCCTTGTTCTGGAATTCTCCATAGGTCTTTGGACATGCAAGATGCATCTCCTTCCATAAGTTAGATCCTTTTTTCAAACCTGCCATCACAGCAACTATCTTCGTGTCTTCACTGACTGGCTCTCCTTCTAATAGGATCTTGTCAAACCGTTCAAGGAACTATTGATCTTATTCCTCTGCCTCTTGAACCAGATTTGCCAGTCGTTGCTTCTGGGTGAAGCACGATGCTGCTCCAGAGAAATGTAACAAAAACTCCGGACTAAGTTACGCGAAGGGAGTAATCGATGCCGGGGGCATCGCCGTAAACCACCGATGTGCATGGTCTCCAAGAGTAAGAGAAAAATTTCTACATTGGATAATATCGGTCGCTCCCAAGGAAATCATGTAATCTGTAAACTTGGAGATGTGCACCTTCGGATCGGAATTTCCTTAGTACAAATTAGATATCGGGTATTGAATCTTTGGCTGAACTGGTGCTGAAAGAATGGTCAATGACAACAGTAACACTGGAACTTGTAAACTCGAGTCAATTTTTGGACGTAGTGATACTTTAGCCTGAAGGTCTTCAATCGCTTTCTTCATGGCCAATAAGATTGCGTCCAAGGTCTCTCCACTAGGACGTGGAGGCCGTTCTTCTCGCTTAGAGCGAGGAGAGCCGGACACTCGGTCGCTAGGGTGTGACCTCGTAGGAATCTTAGTTGCCTTCTTAACCCCTTCAGGGCCCAACCTTTCTATAACAGGCCAACACAACCATTCTCGTACTGTCAGTTACCTTTCTTGATCCGCTGCTTATACTCTGCTTGGATGATGCGAGACCGATACGGGATGGCCGTATGATCTGCGATCTTGTCGTTCTGACAACCTGCTGTGTGAAATACCATGACTGGATTCACCTACCACGCTTCGTGCTCTTCCACCTTGTGGTCCCAAGCGGCCAGCTATTCTCCTCTGTGGGCCAAGACGATCCGTTACCTTCTGCTTCCCACATTCTCTGTGTCTTCTTATTTGTTCACTGTCAGCTTCGGTCTCTTGTTGATGCTGATCAGCCCGTTAAAGAATGGGTCCTGGCTCAGGTCGTGTACCAGATGGACCTGCTATTTCTTATTGTTGCTGCTTCAATGCTCTGCAAGGAGGTGTCACACGTGATATATCTTTTGGATTTTGAAGGAATGGGAGCAGTTCCGATAACCCTTGCATGTAATTCTGACCTACTTGGGTTGCAGGAGCTCCAGTGTGCTCCATCTGTTGTCTGTTTTCAGCTACACCTTGGATTGCCATTGATTGTTCTGGTACTGGAGTTCTTCGATTGTGATGATTTTTATTTCTTCCGTGCGATGTTTCCGTTGGTTAAGAAACTTCTCGTGACATTTTATGTAATGTCAGCTGCTTTTTTATGCAAGTGGATTGGTAAACTGGCGAGCAGGTGAGCATGTGGCGAACAGGCGACCAATTAAGCTTCCTTCAAGCAAACAGGTGAACAACAAGGCTTCCTCCCAGCGAACAGGCAAACAGCTAGGCTTTCTTCAAGCGAACAGGCGACCAGCTTTCACAATTTCTTCCAGAATCTAAATTTTTATAGTTTTTGTTCCAATATTTTGCATAATCCGATGAGCGGATGTTCGAGCCCTCCTTCTAGCGCCAAACTGTTAATGAAATCTTTAGAACACATATTTATATGCGGTTCCAAATGTGATTTCACCAACAGCGAATCGAATTAGGAATACTGGAATTGCAAGTTGAACATTCTGGAAAGATTTCGGCATAACTTCGTTAAAGCAGCAAAAACTTGTTCAATTTATGAAAATGAGGCCTATTTATAGGCATTTTTACAAGCAGGTGGTGGTTGGATGAATGCCACACTTTCTAGTAAGCTTACACGTGTCTTTTGCATGCAAAACAAGATAATTACAATGGAAAATCGGCTAAAAATAGTTAAAATAGAGTCCTGGCGATCATCTTCAAGAGTGGCGAGCAGCTAATTAAATGGCACTCTAAGAGGCGAGCAGCTAGTTGGGCGAGCAGGTGAGCTGCTCGTCTATCCCAGAAATTGCATGACCTGCTCGCCCCTATGTACTATAGGTGGCGAGCAGGAGGTTGGGCGAGCAGGTGAGCTGCTCGTCCTTCTTCAATTTGTACTACTGCTCTCCTATTTCTTGTTCCTTATGAAATTTTCTTCTTTCTTTGGTAATCCATGCATAAATTTGCTGCATCCACACCTTTCTCTATTGATCTCTTTTTATTTGATTGATTATCCTTAAGACACTTCATCCGAGATTACGTTAATTACTTCCCTAAGCATCTGGATTAGATTATTTCATCAACAATTATAAACCTTGTAATGATGGACATGTTACTTATGGAGGTGGTGCAAAAGGAAAAGTTGGTGGTAAAGAAACAATAAATGCTTCAGGTTTTCCAAAATTGAAAAATGTTTTGCATGTAGAAGGATTACTTGCTAATTTGATTAGTATTAGTCAATTATGTGATGATGATCAACATGTTATGTTTGATAAGAATTCACGTTATGTATTGAACAAAAATGATAATTGTATCATGACTGGTCATAGGTCATGTTGATAATTGTTATCTAATTGAATCAAACACAACTTGCAATAGTGCAAAATCCGATGAAAATGTTTTATGGAATCAAAGGCTTGGACATGCTCATTATCGAAATATTTAGAAGTTGATAACATTAGAGGCACTAAATGGTCTTCCTAAACTTTGACTATAATAAGCTTAAAGTGTGTGGTCTTTGTAAAAAAGGTAAACAAGTCAGTATGCTTCATAAAATATTGCCACAATGTTCCGCAACAAACTGTTTTGAAATTCTTCATATGGATACACTGAAAGTATAGATGGTAAACGATACTCATTTGTTGTAGTTGATGATTACTCTAGATATACTTGGATTGAATTTCTTAAAGAAAAATTTGATACTTTTTCTATCTTAAAACTCTTTACAAAAGATTAAAAAATGTTTTCAACTCAAAGATCAAAAGGATATGGTCTGATCATGAAAGGGAGTTTGAGAATAGTTCATTCACTGAATTTTATGAGAGTAAAGGAATTTTTCAAGAGTTTTCTTCACCTAAAACACCACAACAAAATGGTATTTCTGAAAGGAAAAATAGAACTCTACAAGAAATGGCCAGAGTTATGCTTTTGTCAAGATATCTTTCTAAGAAAATTTGGGCTGAAGCATCAAACACTGCATGCCATATAATTAATAGAGTCTATATTCGATCTGGATCTTCAAAGACTCCTTATGAAATTCTAAATAACAAGAAACCAAATTTAAAATACTTTCATATTTTTGGTTGTATTTGTTATATTCTTAATGATAAAGATCAATTGCATAAGTTCAATTCTAAAAGTGATAAAGGATTCTTCCTAGGCTATTCTAGAAATGGTAAAACCTATAGAATTTATAATTTAAGGACTAATACTGTGCAAGAATCTGTTAATGTAATCTTTGATGACTTTGCTAGTCTTGCAGGACCAACTGTTGAAGATGATGTTATTGACCTTATTGAGATTCAAACTCCTAATTCCAATTCTGATCAAAGTAAAAATGATGCTTCAAATGCTCCAACATCTGAAACAACATTGCCTGAAAAGAGAAAACCTCAAGGAATTTCGAGAATCCTGAAAGATCATCCAACAGACCAGATCATTGGTGAGAAATTCTCACGAGTACAAACTAGAAGAAGGATGGGAATAGTATGTAACATGGTAAGGTCAATATGTATGTCTTCAATGTATAACAAGGTAAATCATGAGTCTTATCATTCCTTGATTGAACCTAAGAATCTGATTGAAGCTTTAAAAGATGAAACTGGATAAATGCTATGCATGATGAATTAAATCAGTTTGATAAAAATAATGTTTGGACAATTGTTCCTAGACCAAGCAACATTAATGTTATATGAACTAAGTGGATTTTCAAAAATAAAAATGATGAATCTGTTAACACCACTAGAAAAAAATCTAGATTAGTAGCTCAAGTTACACTCAAGTAGAGGGAATTGACTTTGATGAAACTTTTGCTCCTATAGCTAGAATTGAATCCATTAGATTATTACTTGCTATTGCATGTTACATGGATATTAAGTTGCATCAAATGGATGTTAAAGCTGCCTTCTTAAATGGTATACTTAAGGAAGAGGTATTTGTTGAACAACCTAAAGGTTTTGAAAATCCAAAATTTTCTAATCATGTTTTCAAATTGGATAAAGCCTTGTATGGTCTCAAACAAGCTCCTAGAGCATGGTATGGAAGATTAACTAATTTTTTGCTTTAAATTAGTTTCATAAGAGGAGAAGCTGATAGAACTCTATTCATTAAATATAATAGTAAACATATCTTGATTGCTCAAATCTATGTAGATGACATTGTATTTGGTTCTACTTGTGATACCATGTTAGATAATTTTGTGAAGGAAATGACCTAAGCATTTGAAATGTCTATAGTTGGAGACTTAAATTATTTTCTAAGTCTCCAAATCAAACAATTTAATGATGGTATTTTCTTTTCGCAAAGTAAATATGCTAGAAATCTTGTTAAGAGGTTTAGTCTTGAAACTTCAAAGAGTATGAAAACTTCTATGGGATCCACTAAAAAACTGTCTAAAGATGATGTTGGAAAAAATATTGATCCAACATTATATAAATCAATGATTGTTAGTTTGTTATATATGACCTCTAGTAGACCGAATATCATGTTTAGTGTATGTTTGTGTGCTAGATATCAAGCTAATCCTAAAGAATCACATTTAAATGTTGTTAAAAGAATTATCAAATATGTTAGTGGTACATGTGACTTAGGAATTTGGTATTCAAATTACACTAATTGCACTTTAAAAGATTATAGTTATGCAGACTGGGCAGGAGATAGTGATGATAGAAAGAGTACAAGTGGAGGATGTTTGTACATGGGAAACAATCTCATCTCATGGCATAGTAGGAAACAAAATTGTGTTTCCTTATCCACGGCCGAATTTAAATACATTGCCATAGGGAATTATTGTACTCAATTATTATGGATTAAGATAAAATGTTTAATGACTATGCTCTAGATAGTGATATATTAAATGTGTTTTGTGATAATACTAGTGCAATAAATATATCTAAAAATCCAGTGCAACATTCTTTAAAAAAACATATTAGTATTAGACATCATTTTATTAGGGATCTTGTTGAAAAAGAAGTTGTGAAGCTTGAATACATTGCCATTGAAAAACAAATAGCTAACATTTCTACAAAAGCCATTGATTATGAGAGGTTTTCTTTCCTTAGGAAATCTCTTAAATTATGCACAATTTGAAAATTTATTGTTGAATGTTTTATACAAATGTTACCGCATTCGGAACAACATTAGGAAAAAATTTATAAATTTTTCTAAGTACGTTTGATTTTGACTATTGAATGACTTTGTGTGTAAAAATTCTTTTGAACTTCTGAAAATATTTACATGTTCTGGACATACTTTCTTGCTTAAAAATCACAATTAGATGTTTAATCACTGAGTAACTATGGGACACGGAGCTCGCTACTGCAATGTACTCTTTTCAAAAGGTGATTAAAATACATCAATGTGTTCATAATCCACTGAGTAACTATGGGACACAGAGCTCGCAACTATTATGTACTCTTTTCAAAAGGTGGATCAATATGAAACAAATTTGTGAAATGCATAAAATATTTGAAAAACAACTAATAAAAGTTGTAAAATTATATGTTGAAATGTATGTGTGCCAACATAATATGTAACATTGATGGAGTTTGGAATTATTTTTACTAACTTATGTTGTCTAATTTTCTAAATTAAAATGTATAAAGGATATTTAATCTAGAAAATTTCACAGAAATTTATTTAATTTTTGTTGTATAAATTAATTAGTGGGTATTTAATTAAATTAAAATTTATTTTATAAGAAGTAGAGGTTTTATAACCACCCACATTCTACACGATCATATAGTGGTATTATGCATGATTTCTTAACATTTATTTTTCTATATAAGTCTCCTTCATAATCTAATATGTCTACACATTTATTTGCTTTGATCAAAGATGTCTTCTAAATCGGACTCCATAGAATTAAAGGTTATATGCACTATGTATAACATACATATTTAATTATATTGCTACATCTTTATAGTTTATTTAACTTGCATTATTGGAGCCATTATTATAATATTATTTTAAAACTTTGCAGGCTATATGACTACTCCAAGCAATCAATCAACTCAATAAAGCACTTTATCTTCCTCTTCTGAAAATCAAAATCTTCTCAATATTCTTGCTTCCATGGCTTCAAACACTGATTCGCAGAATGCTGAGAAGAATGTTGGTGCCTCTACGCCAACATCAATCACCATTGGCTCAATTTCTGTTGATCTCCCACCTTCATCTACAACCCAGCTGATTTCTTCTCTGATCGCAAACCCTAGTGCGACGGAATCCGTTCTCACCCATCCTTCACTATCTAAGCCAACCGATGAAAATGCCCCAGAAAATGCTGAAACAAACCTACCCTACTTCAATCTTGATCCTATTGCCTTGAAATTCAGCCTCGGAACTCCAATGGAGAAAATCGCAGAAGCGTACGCTGCCATACAATCACAAACTGATTCACCTCAAATCTTTGTTGGTAATGAACAGGTAGACACTGCTGAACTCGAGACTATACATGCAAAAGCCCAGTCCATACCTACTGAAGCTCAGGATGATGAAGAGATGAATATTGAGAAAAATGTCTCCCCTGTTTCTAAAAACCTGGTGAAAAACTACAAAATGTATGAAGGCTGCAAAATGGCAGTCCTAAAAGAAAGGGTGGAAAGTACAGAAGATCGTCCAGAACAATGGGAAAGTGGGTGAACTACTCTGAAACAAAGAAGAAGCAAAAGGATGACAGTGGTGTTGCTTCAAAACCCATTCGTGTATTTGATTCAAGTGATAAAGATACTGATGCTATTATCAAAGAGATAACAACAACATTGCAAGAAGAGTCTGCAGGTGTACCTGTCTGTAATTCTGAGATGAACGTTCCTATTGCTCAGTTAAGGAAAGAGCATAGAAAGAAGAAAGGGAAAGAGCCGATGTATAGTGTTGCTGAAAATATTGCAACATATGAAGCAACATCTTAGGGGGAGTCAGAATCTAATGAAGGGTACAGTAAAGAATCTGAGTAAGGAGAAACTGACAGTGATGATCCTGATATTGAGGTATTATCTGAACATTCTTCTAATCTGAGTCTGAGGAGGATAGGGATTACAATAATATGAGAAGTAAAAAATTTAGGGAAGTTCGAACTAGAACACTTGTTGGTGAAAGAGTCATCAAAATGGATTGTTTTAGGGAGTATAATCTAGTTGAATTTTTCAGAGAAAGGTCATTGTTGTATGCCCTAGAATTTGCTACACCATATATTTGTGAATGTGTATATGAATTCTATGCTAACTTGAAAGAATATTTGGGTAGAACAAACTCTAGACATTATGGGAATGTGTGGTTTAGAGGGGTCAAAGTGATGTGCACTCCTAAGGTGATTAATAAGTTGTTGAGAACTAAGTTTATGATAGAACCTGCTGTTGACAACATGGATGAGGTCATAAGTGTGCTCACTGGTGGACGAATAGATACATGGGAAAACAGAATATCTTCTGCAAAATTGACAAGTCTTTACTCTGTGTTACATAAGTTATGTGTGTACAATTGATTACCTTCTTCAAATACTATAATTCTGACAAGGGAACAAGTTGTTTTGATGTTTAAGATTGGCCATCTTAAGAAATTCAACATGGGATAGACCATATTCAATAATGTTCTATCCTATGTTTGAGATATTCAAGGCAAAGGGTTGGTGCCATATCCAAGTTTGATCTTCAAATTGCTTGAAGATAAGAAATTTGAAAGGGATCCAAGAGAAGAGACAATAAGCAGTTTTACAGCAAGCTTTGGGATTTCAAGTGTACTTGTGTCAGGTCCAAGGGTAATTGATTTACCATATCAGAATCCAGATCAACCTCCAAGAGAATCTGTTCCTGCATATGCCGCTCCAAATGTTGGCACATCCTCTGCCAACATTGATCCAAATCATTCTATAACTTCTGTTACTTTACCTTCTGCTTATATAATTTCACAGATTCATGCTTTACAGAAGAATATAACCAGCATTGAACTCACTCTCTCTGAGATGAAAATTCAAGAGAAGGAGTTGGAGGAGCTTCTTTCTACTCCAACAAAGGGAGTAGATGCTACTGATGTTGGTGATAATGCTGATGTTGTTTAGGAGGAGGCAGAGAATGAAGCTGGTCCAAGAAGGAGTGTAGTAGTTCTAGAGGAGATTGCTGATCATGTTGATCAAGTAGCTGATGTTGCTGTCCAGAATGTTGAGAAAATTTTTGCCATAGTTGCTGCCGTACCAGAGGTAGAGTGATGGATGAAGAGCAAATTATGAGGGGGAGATTTACATTTAAAATTATAAGCTTGAAAAATTGTGGATGTTTGAACAATAGTTTATAGGATTTATATTTCTGTTTTTTGGCCTAAGCATAATGTTTTGGTGCTTAGAGATAAATTATTAAATATGTGTTCGATTTTGGTTATCAATGATATGTTATTTGCTTGATGTTCATTTTCATTATTCTATTATTAATACATTTCCGTATGTTGCAAGATCACGTGTGTTGTAGAAAAAAGGCCAAATTCGGGGAGATTGTTGATGTTACCCTAATGTTGTGCAATATATTGCAACATTGTCTGGAAACATCAGAATTTGCCCTTTACTCCTAAACACTAACTCCAATTATTAGATGTCGTCTTTCAATGTTTAAACATGCAGGTTGAAGACCAAGTCCGAAAAAAGTTAGGCGGTTGCATTTTTGGAGTGGGAATTGAAGACATCATGGGCGGTTACAAAATTAGTGGAGCTTAGTGGAAAGGAAGACTCTAGATCTCTCTACCATGATCTAGAGAATGTTGAACTTGCATCTCACGTTTCCTATAAATAAAGAATTCATGTGAAGCACAAATTAAGAAAGGAAAAATACGATCAAGTCGATACCACATGTCTAGGTCTAGGGTTTCTTTCTTCACATTGTTTGATAGCTTGCGCGCTTAACAACAATATTGTTTAATAGCTATCACGCTTAGCAATACACAACCTTCTATAGAGGTTTGAATATCCTAGAGATCTGTTAGACATACAACTCCATAGATTGTATTTAAGGCGTATGTTCGCTCGTGTAGATCTCATGTGTCAGTTGTTTATTATAATCACTATTCTTAATAGTGAAATTTTCCCTTGCGACACTCATACACTATTCATAGTGTATGAAAAGTTTTGAATTCCATTTGCAGTTTCTGTTTAAGTCTTCCTCTGTGTAAATATTGTCTAAAGTGTTCCAACATTCTTCACAACATTATGCAAAACAGAATGAACACTCACGCACCCACACTCTCAGTAAAGTCTAGTGCAAAATGTGTGAGAAAGAATATAGTTGGGGTAGTGCAAGTTATAAGACTTCTACACTTAAGCGTCATATATATTCTTGTAAGAACAATCCAAAATATAAAAATATTGGATTAATGTATGTTGGTGAAGAAAAATTAAGATCTAGGAATATTGATCAGAAGCGTGTTTGTGGGTTGATTAGTATGTCAATTATTGCACAAGATCTTTCACTTTCTTTTGTTCAATATAAATGGGTGAGGGAGTTGCATAAGTATTTGAATCCTGATATGAAAAGCTTTGGTAGATTAACAGCTACCACTGATATTTTGAAGTTGAGAAAGGTAAATTGAGACGTGTGATGAAAGATTGTCCTGGTAGAATTTGTTTGACTTCTTATTTTTCGACTGCTTGTACTGTTGCGAGTTACATTTGTTTAACAACAAACTTTGTTGATTCTGATTGGAAGTTGAATAGTAAGATATTCAATTTTTGTAAGATGGAGCCTCCACATACTGTGTTTGAGTTGGCAAACAAAGTCTATAGTTGTTTGAAAGAATGGGGAATTGAGAAAAAAATATTCTCTCTAACTTTGGATAATACATCTGCAAATGATAGTATGCATGATATTTTGAAAGAAACTTTCTTTACAAAATAGTCTTGTGTGCAATGGTGAATTTTTTCATGTGAGATATTGTGCTCATATTTTAAATCTTATAGTTCAAGAAGTCTATTTTAATTTTTTGGTTAATGTCTGTTGCCTATTAAAATATGACAATGGAGCACATCTCAATAGACAATGTAGTGTATCAATGCTTTGACGATGACTTTTATCTTTATAGACAACAGTTACTGTCCGTTGTCTATTAGAGTGTGATAACAGAGCACATCTCAATAGACAACAATTATTTTTCGTTGAGTATTAGAATTTTGACAACTATTCGTATCTTAAAAGACAATAGTTACTATATGTTGAATATAAAAGATTTGACAACATTCCAGAACATAGAGATATATGTTGCCTTTTATATTATTCACTACACAATTCCATAACGGTTTATGTCTGTTGTATATTATATTTTTTGCAATGAATTCTACAATGGTTTATATATGTTGTCTATCATATTTTCCACAACAATATATATATCCGTTGTATATAACTTTTTAAACAACGCAATTTCGCAACAATAATAATAAAAAGTCACAATATATTTAGAATCACAATATGCAAGTGTGTTGATTTTTCAAAATCATAACTTCAATCTAGACATTAGATAATTGTACCAAAAAAAATCAGACCATAATATGTTCCAAAATACTAAATCTACATAACTAAATGTAATCTGCTCCAAAATAGTAGCTTACATTAAGTCAAAATAATCAAATAAATTTGAATAAAGGCTCTAGGCTTAGTACTCCACTACAGTTTACATGCAATCCTAAATACATTCAGCTCATTCCAACCACACCTGATCAATTTAAGCTATAGTGTAACTCCTCTCTTTAACCTGTGAAATAACATAACGATATTCTAAAAATAGATAAAATTTTGTAAATAAAAGTTTAATATTACCAAATATTACATTGAATCCATATCGACTGTCCTATCAAACAAAATAACACTCCTCATAAACTGTTGTACGAAAAAGTCAAACTACCTTACATCGGGTTGTCTAGGAGCCTAGTTTAAGAACAAATAGAATTAGTTGAGAATCAATTTAATTAGAACACTTAGCAATCCACATTTTTACATACCTTAATAGTTTTCCACATCGAATCTTTTTTTTTTTTGGTTTTCTTGCTATCGTCTGTGCATTGAACATCTTCAAGGTCTTTCATAGTAGAATAGCTAGAGTTAGTATATATTGACACAACAATTATGAAATTGAAATTGGAAAAATGACATGCATGTCAACAACTTCTTTCCATGCACCATCGTTGATGTCATCATAAAAAGGATTAAATAAATAAATTTCATCTTTTTGGGCGGTCAATGAAATTCAATATTCTCTGTATAAAGACTCATATAATAAGTGAATGCAACTAATTTATCTCAAAGTTTAATTATTAAAGTAATTTCCCATTTATCCTACGTTACATGGCACAACATATAGTTGATTAGCAGGTGTTCCCACCAATCTTTTTCTAAGAAATCGTGCTTTTTTTTAGATTTGATCTTCAATAAATGCTAGGTCATTATTTGGTGAAGGCATATGTCCAACATCATTTGGATCCACAGACCTGAACATATCAATTCTTCTGCTTCAGCTTGTTGTGCATGTATCTATCATGATTCAAAATACATGTTATTAAGAGCTATTATCAATAAAAGACTAAAAGAATTAAAATCTAAAATTGAAGAATGAAACACTTACCTCATATAAAGTACAATGAACAAGTATGTAATTGGTTGATATCGACTAAAGCAGTCTATGTCTTCAAAGTGATAGGTATTTCAACTTCATGACCAAAGACATCTTTGTCTATAGTTATGCTTATAGCATTGTCTAACATTGCTTCTTTTGCATAACACTCCCACAATCCAATATATGTGGCTTAATTTTAAGAATTTTAGAAATGAAGATAACAGAGTTAATAAAATCAAATCTATTAACAAAACAATTAAATCACATTAAAGAAAAAGGAAGACAAAGAAAAAAAATGAAAGTCAAATCTATTGTATACCAAACACAGTTAAAGTAATGGTACGAAAACTACACATGCCAAAACATATTTTAGAATAATGCATGTGACAAAAAAATGATATGTAGATGTCACTCAGAAAGCAAAAATCACCTTTCCACTAATAACACTCAGCTGTCAAGAGAAGCTCCAAGACACCATTAACTCAATAAACAAGAAAATGTAGGCAGACCCTTATGAGACCTCTGTCTTCAGAATTAATAAATTTTCCTCAATTTATTTCCTTCTAAAAATTCTTTAACACAATGGTTTATGGTCTCTTCTAATATAATAGCAAAACACATGTATGAAAAAGCGGAAGTGAATCTACAACTTTATTGAATGGCGTGCATATGAACATTTTATTTATATTGGGGGAGAAAGTATACAAAGACTAGCAACGAGATTGTTGGAATAGAAATGGAATGTTGAAAAGAAATCGAAACTTTTCCTTTTGGTATTATTCAAAGTAGGTTTGTCATGTCGGTGGTAATTTGTATTCAACTGATTTGTGCAGAAAAAAATTCACAAAAAAAGAATAAACACAGCAACTAAGTTCCACCTCTTAATCATTGACATGAATAGTAGTTTAAAATATCTTTTGGGAATTTTTATCAAGCACCTAATATGCATTAAATTTTATTAAATTAAAATACATATAGTCTATAGAAGTGAGATTGTGAGAGACGCATTCGGGCCACAGTGAGCATTCTTGGAGAAGTAAATGATGGGCTTGACCTTTTTAGCGTGAGGATTTGTGGTATGTGTTTGCCAAAATCGTGTATGATTTCCACGCAAGTGTACGTGGTCGTTGTTGTCGTGGCAAGTTAACCAAGTTAAATATCGAACACAGGGAAACGATGCGATATCAAGCAAGTATCGGATGTCTACAAAGGCTAATAGCTAGGAAAACAAGAAAAGATCATGTTTTCTATCTACGTCAGAAAGCAAAGTAAAAGCTATCTATCATCTCAAGGAAGTGAGCAAAAGTGGTGTGAGTGTATGGAAGTAATCCTACAATGGTTCCTTGTTTAGTCAAAATGTGTCCACACGCAAGTATACGTGATCGCTATATCGTCATGGCAAGTTGACCAAGTTTAATATTTATCGAACACAGGGAGATGGGGTCTTGTAAGGAAAATTGTTGTTTCAATTGGAAAGAAAACAAAGCAATAAACGGGAAAGGTATCTAATGTCTACTAATGCGTCAAAGAAGTAAACTACCTATTACCTTGGGTTGTAAATTGAGCAAATGTGAGAGATATGTGCTTGTGTACTATCCTATGTTTCATATGGTGAAGTATCCCTTAATCATGCAATGAGGTATTGTACAATCAATCGGCTAGCCACTCTAACATGCAAAAAGGTCTCCCAAAATACACATTAAAGCCTCTAACTGTTCTTCCAATTCACTAAGGATAATTCTCACTATCTTAGGAATTTTATCAAACACTTTGCATGCATTGGCCTTAATACAAGAAGATTTAGGAAAATAGCTCTACTCTCGTATGAGACTAACTCCCTAATGGCCCTTATGATCAACTACACATGCAAAACATTCATACAATTCATCAATGTAGAGAATTGATCATACAACAACTCATAGCATTCAAAAGATCAACATGATCACCACATTACTCCATAGGAGTCATACACCAACACATGAAGGAATTAGCCCATGGCTAATTTTGTAAACAAAAGAACAATTAAGCTAGTAACAATCATCATCATATAAGAAATGTAAAGAAATGTAGAGAGATTACCTATTACAATGGAAATTGAAAAGATACAAATTACCTCTAAAATGCTATCTAACAATCCCGCAATGGAAAATGAAATTCAATCGGTAGAAACGTAGCTCTAGTCGAGACGAGAATGCAGGAACAATCGGATCAACGATCAAAGCGGTAGATTAAAAGTAATCGAAGAAATCGTAAGAAGAAATCTTATGAACACAACAAGTAACTACCTCTCTCTCTCTCTAATCTAATCTAAGAACTTGAATTATGATTTGAACTAAACTAGATTATGACTTGGATGCCTTGAGAATATGATCCTTGGAGTATTTATAGTACTCACAATGCTTAGTCCAAAATGCCCTTCACTAAACGTGCGAAAAGACGAAACAGCCCTCGAAGTTGGGCCTGTTCGAGCATCCGAACGAGTGCATGCCTATAGCCGAACGAACCCAGTTCGTGCGGCCACTCGTTCACCCCTTCATCGCACGAACCAGAGCCCTGTCGCACGAATCCAGGCTTGTGGTCGCACGAGCCCAGGCTTGGTTGTGCACGAGCCCGACTTCGACTCGTCCGATCGATCCTCGACTTCCTCGTTTTCTTCATATCTTGAGTTCTAGAGCTCCAATTGACTCGATTTTTTTTTCTGTTGCGACCCTCTCTTCGAACTCTTTGACATGGTATATCATTTTCCTCCATTGGATCAACTTAAAATTTTTGGACTTTTACGAACTTGCTCGTATCTTGCCAATTTTTGCTCGTTTTCACTACAAAACACAACTTTCTAGCCAAAAAGAGTTAAAAGCATAAAGTATAGCATTTTAGGGTCAAATATGAACGTAAGCCCATCAAAACCATAGAGAAATGGATGCAAAAACATGCAATTATGACCCTAATCATTCCTCTAGTGTCCTATCCATCCTAGCATGCAAAAGTTCTCTTGGTGTCTTAGTCAAACCAACTAGTGTCTAGATCTCTCTACAACACAAGGTAAGGGCTCTATTAGGTGTCTAGATCTATCTACAACTACTAGCACTCCAATTAAGAGGTCTAGGCTAATATGCAATTCTCATTGATCATACAAGCCAAATATCAAACACTTGGTATGCATAAGGTTCTTATAGCTCAATTCTCATTTCATAGCTAACCATATAAGCCATACATTCCAATTTAACATCCCAAGCATTCATACAAGTCATTAATAAGAGAACTAATTCAACAACATCACTAATTCATGCATAGGATTAACAAGAGACTAAATTCACCATAGTATTCATACAACCACGCAATTAGGATATTAGCCCATGGCTAATTGGAATTGGTAGTCAACAATTAACAATCTAATCAACATTATTAAGAGCTAAAATAAGAGAATTGAATGAAAACTTACCAATAGTAGATGAATTGAAAGACAAGCTACAAACCTCCAATTTGCTAATTCTTGATCCAAATCTCAAAAACATAAATCGAACCGTAGGAACGAAGCTAATAACGAGACTAACCTAATGGAACAAACGGATTAAAGATCCAATGGATGGATCAAAAGTAATTGTAGAGAGAAGTATGAAATCTACGCTAACCCAACTTGGAAACTACCTCTGACCTCTCTCTGAACTAATCTAATGATCTAACTAATGAATAATGATGAAAAGTGGCTTTGAGAATATGATCCTTGAGTATTTATAGTACCCACAATGCTTTAAATGCGCGAAAAGATGAGAATACCCCCGAAAATATGAAAATCCAAACCCTCGCTCGGACAGCTTCAGGAGGACGCTCGGTCATTTGCTTGGAACCGCTTGGACGCTGCACATACCTCCTGAGGAAGCGGGAATTTCTGCCCTGGGTCGTTGTGAACTGCTCGGACGGCCTAAGGGAACCGTTCGGTCATCTGTTGTGGACCGCTCGGACGTAGTGTAAGTCCGACTTGCGATTTTTAACTTTTTTATCTTCGATCCTACGACTCATCCAAGCATCCCAAGGTCTTCATTTGAGTACAAGAAACATCTCCATGGGCTCGAATTCCATCTTCACCTCTCCAATAGTCAGGAATTACTCGTTTTTTGCTCGTTTTTACCTACAAAGCGCATTTTCTTGCCACAAAAGGGTCAAAAGCATAAAGTATAGCATTTTAGGGTCAAATATGAACATAACCATATCAAAACCATATAGAAATGGATGCAAAAAGATGCAATTATGACCCAAATCACACCCCCAAACTAGATTGTTGCTCGTCCTCGAGCAACGAAGCGATAAGATAGGGGAATAATTGTATCAATGAAGCATCAAGCACAAGTCAAATGCCATGGAAGTATCACTCAATGTCAAACAAGTCTAGAATGAAATCTCATCTAATCAACCATCAACAATGAATCAACAAGCAAGATATCAAATCAATGAGTCAAGATCCTCACAAGATAAGTATATAACTCAACCCTCAAGTGTATAGGCTCGCTCAATCATCACACCACATACACATACTACCATAAGCTTGGCTCAAGTGTAAGTTCTCCACCAGTTGAAGTGAAAAATCATTCACATATCAATGAGGACTTTGATAAGGTTGTAGTGTTGGCTCTTTGGTAGGGAAGGAATATATGGGTAAAAGTGACTAAGTATGATTAGTAAAGCATAGAAGGAATCGAAATAGAGATCATCCAATTCTTCATGCAATGTTGCAATCTCATCTTCATGCTCTTTAAAAATCACACTTTCAAAGATCATTCTTCCCTTTTTGACAAGTTGTGATCATGCTCACAACACAAGAGTCAAACTTGACCATAATTTTGCAAAATGTCAACCTTTTTCAATTCCTTGCAAGAACTTGCCTTTGCACTTTCTTTTCACATCAATCCATGCATACTTGAATATCTTTCACTTAAGCCACCAAGTTCTTCATCAAATCACCCATCTTCCTTCCTTCTTTTCACTCTACTAATCATAGGGACAAGAGAGTTCCAAAAATGAAGGAAAATGGCTTAAAGTGTGGTTAGCCAAAGGAAAGGTCAATAGGCACAAAATGGTGAGCAATGGATAATAATAACAAGGTAGGCTCATAGGGCAAAGTGACTCAATGTAGATCAAAGAAATTCCTCAAATCATATCATGTGAATTCAATGTCTAAGGTAGCCTCAAATAAGACCAAAGCCAAGTTCTAGAGTATAATGCACATGTGTGGAACTCACATCAAAGAATATCATCCGTTCAAGATTGAAACGGGCATCAAAAGCACAAAACTCACGGGTATAGTTGATCAAGACTCATATCATATCAACATGCTCAAATCATCAAAGTATCAAGCATCATAAAATCCATCGCAAACTAGACAAGACATGAATCAAAAGATAAGTCCACTACATCTAACCTGTACTATCAACTCATCCACAAAACCATAATGTTGGAACAATCTGAGTTTTGATTAGATCCCAAAACCCCTTGATGAATTTGCCTAAGTATAGTTCGTCAGGATGATAGGCTCAGGACTAGATAGGTTAGAATAGATTTTCTATTCATAGGTTTTCAGTTCAGGGGAAACATACTGAGGAGTGAAGACTGATGGAGACGTCCCTGAAGTCTGAAGTCTGAAGCTGTTCCAACCCTGAAGGTGTTGAACATCCTGATGATGGTCAACCTGAAGCTGCAACCTGAAAAACCTAGAAAGACTCCTGAAGATGCCTAGAAGCCATCCTGAAGAAGACCACTGACCCTGACAGAACTGAGTAGACTAAGCATGCTCAGAGAAGTCTTCGTCAGTGAAGGCTCAGTGTGACCTTGATCAGGCTGAACGTCCCTCTGATGTTCATAAGTCCTGACTTGGGCTTAGTATCAGTTAACCTGATACTTATAAGTCCTGAGACCCAAAGGTTACACGTGCGAATGGAAGTCTGAGGAAGCAAAAGGAATGTCAGAGTCTCTAACAAAAGACAAACATTTATCCTGAGTTAAGAACGAGAAACTCAGAGTTATAAATGTACGAGGATCAGTAAAGTCAATACCGACAAACTAGCCGTTGAACAAGCGACTAGTTAGAAGGTGCTGAGCACATTTAATGCTTCTCAGAGGTGCAGACGGCAGATCAGAAACTTTACCATACTAGGTATGGTCTCTGTCAGACAAGGATAACCAAACCTGCACCTACCCTAAAATAGAAGGTTTGAAACGGATCTCTTTCCAACTGATCTTTTTCAAACCTCCTATAAATACAGAAGACCTTGCCCCCATTCAAGGTTACGGGAAATTTCCAAGTGAAAGCACTCTCAAGATTCCAAGCACTCAAAGTTGATTTGAAACAACACTCTGAAACTAAAATTTCCCTAGTGTTGTTGTAGGAATCTCCTCTGTATTATTTTCTTAGAGTATTAATCCCATCCTTAGCTTTGATTTGTTAGAGGGATCAATACAGAATAGTTGGAAAACGTGTAAAACCAAACCCCTCAGTTTGTGAGTTGGTTGGTCTGTTTGTAAGGACTGGGACTTGTAAAACCACCCAGGGGTCAGTTCCTAAGAGAGGAAGTTGGCTACTCGTGTCCCTTGGCACGTAAAACCCAAGTACATATCCTCAGGGTTTTGAGGATAGCTTCCTGTTCAATCAGGTCGTGGACGTAGGAGTTGGTTATCTTCGAACCACGTTAAAAAGACCCTTGCGTGCTGATTTACTATTTGCTCAGGATCATAAACTGTCATCATATTAAACTGAAGCGTACTTGCATTGTTTCTGAAAACCATCAGGACTGACTTGTCTCAGACTTTCATCCTGATCAGTAAACTGTGCACCAGCCTTAACCACGTTTTCACTAAGCAAAACTGATAAGTTTTCAGAACTAAAATGAGTAAACTTAAGGGCACACATTCCGCACTAAATTGAGCTTACTGAAATAGCTATCCAACTGACTTGCTTCTGAGCTGTCAGTAGGTGAGTTATCTCTACTGAGCTTCTGAGAGCACAACTCTGACCTAGCCTATCTGGTTCAACACTGACCCGTTTCTGCTGCCCCTGAGGACTGTCAGTTTATAGAATACATCAGGATCTTCCTGACTAGGTTTTGAAAGAGCATTTTCCTGAGATTTTGGGAAAATCTGACATCAGTGTATTCCCCCCTCCATACACTGACTATACTTGTTTCGGGACCAACACATAAGCATATCTCATGCCACACTACTCTAAACTAGCAACATCATGGCAAAAATCAACAAGCAAAAACAAGGCACATGATAAGCATATGGTCACAAGTCATAAGAAAGCACTACAAATCAACAAAACAATAGTATTGCAATGAGATTTGCGAAACAAACACACCACCCCAAACTTTTTTGGACCAAGGTCTAAAAAGTTTGGCTAAGAGTGGAGAAAAGATCACGCAATGCAGAAATTAAAGAACAATACAACAAGAATCAACACTTAAGCTCAAAATAGCAGTCTAAAGATCAAGCAAACTAAACCTAAGAATGGAAGAACATATAGAGATAAGTGTAAATACATACCTTGAGTTGGGATTAAGAATAGGAGAGTGACTTGCCACTTACACGAAAATGTCCTTCTTGGCCAAGTGAAAGAGAATTCTCCTCATCACACCTTTCTAGAGCTCACAAATAACATTAATTATCATTACAAATCAACATTTGAAGAACGAACACATCCCCCCAAACTTTTTCGGATCAAGGATCCTAAAAGTTTGGCAAAGAGTGATGAAAATAGGATTTGCAATGAGTGAATGACCAAACAAAGCATATACGCTCAACTAAACTAAGAAATCACCATATATAACAAAAGGCAACACCCCCAAACTAGGGTAAATCACATGCACCAACCAAAGTAAGAGAACACACTACCTCATATAAAACAAATCAAAACAAATAACACTGTCTAAACTATAAAGCAAACCTAATAAGCAAGAAAACTTTTAGGATGGGTTGCCTCCCATCTAGCGCTTGGATTTAACATCCCCTAGCCGGACGACACCAATGTTAGCTAAATGGCCAAGGATATTTGGCATTCTTCCCATCTAACTCTAATCTCATAGCATTATGATCAAGGAAACAAGTAGGATTTCTACCCCACACCCCTACTTTCCTTTTCATTTTATACTTGTACGCACATGAATTTTCCTCTTTTCTCATCACACCATTCCACCCCATCTCTTACTATCAAACATATTCAAGAGGATTCTCAATTCAATCTTATGATCAAGCAATTCAAGAGGTAATACAAATTCACAATAAACAATATTATCAATTAAAGCACAAGTGGAAGAGTTTAAGGGTTTAGAAATGCGCATTTCTCCTTGAAGCTCATCTTCCACTTCATTTTGTTGTTCTTCCTCTAGGAAGCTCATGTCCATAGGTGGACATTCATCTACCTCTTCTTGATTATTCTCTTTTCCTCCTCTTGAATCATCTATTTCCTTCTCCTCTATTTCTTGTTCTTTCACTTGATTCCTATCAGATCTAGCAAAAGAAGTAGAATCATAAATTTCAACATTAAGAGATTTAGTACAAATAGTGAAAGAAGAAGGGGTATAAGATCCTTTATCATTGTAGTTCAAGATTATCTTGAAATCTTCCTCATTTAAATCTTTATTCTCTTCAAGAAATCTATCAATTAGATCATATATGTTTTCTTTCGGTTCATCTTCCTATTTCTCTTCTTTTTCTACTTCTTTTTCCTTAGACATGTGGAGAGGAGACGGATATGAATATGGACATGTATAGTGAGAGGAATAAGTATAGGGATTTTGGTATGGGTGGTAATAGGATTGTTGAGGTGGTGGTTGATATGGAGATGGTGAATATTGATGAGGTTGATATGTGTATGGTTGAGGATGTTAGGGTTATACTAGAAAGTATGCTTTTACTTTGTATAACTAAACTGAATCTTTGAGCTTTATCTGAAATAAATCTTTTATCACTGTGCTTTAGATAAATATGAATGTTATTTATTTATTGCAATCCTTTCATATAATAGTACAAGTTAAACTATAGATAAATGTGTGATCCCCGGATAACTCATAACAAGATCACATTATCAGTTTCTCGTAACAAGTACTAAATTCACAACCTAGATGGGATTTGAACACCCCATTGGTAAACGGTTGATGTGCAGATCCCAGATTGGCTTATCTTGACCAAGGGATTGCACTAGTGCATGATGATGCATTGAAGAGGACCTACAGAGAGGTAATTCTTCCGTACTGATTTATTGGATGAAGAATTAGACCTCAGTGGTCGTTTATTTCTAAACTTCTGTCCCTTAAATAGGACTGTGTGTGATCCGTACGTGGCACTTTATTTTGTTATGGGTAGAGAGTCAAGAAGACTCAATACTTTGCATCTTGGGTGACACCATTGAGAACATGACAGTTGCTAAGATTTAATACAGAGGAACGTGTGCTTGGACAATCTTGCATGATTAGTCCCCTTGGTGGGCTCTAAACGTTCGTCATACTAAATCTTGCAAGTGGAATTTGTTTCCGGTATGCTGATAAAGAAGAGTTGTCCTTACTCCAAGGTTAAGATGTTAAATTAATTAAAGCGTTCAGTGGCTTGATTAATTAACGGACAAAATAATCTTAAACACGGGAAATAATGACCGGGAGCCATATGATTGTAATATGGGTTAAGATGGATAGTGCAACATTAATCCTATAGTGGAGTGAGATTAATGTTAATGGGTTGAATGACATTGGGCTCAATGTTAGAATTCAAGGCCCATTGGGAGGTCCAATCTTAATTCTCCTAAAGGCCCCTCAAGTAGCCCAATTAAATGTCCAACAATGAATAAGGTGATTAAAATAAAAGAAATATTTTTTGGGCCCAATTATATTAATTTTCGAAATTTATATATATATAATTAGTGAGAGATTTTATGAAAAATAGATATGTATCTTGAATAGAAGAATATCTAATAAAATCAAGATCTCATGGGTATTATATGTATATTGTTTTTTTTGAAAATCTTGAAGGAAAAGAATGTCAAGAATTGAATATTTTAGTATTCAAGATTATCAAGATTAGAATATTTGATATTCATGATAATCAAGATTTGAAATATTAGATATTCAAGATATTCAAGATCTTGTATTCTCACTATAAATATGAGATGATACAAGACTTCAATATACAATTTTTTTCTCTTAGAATTTTTGAAAATTCTAGTGAGTGGGGCAACAAAATTATTTTCTTCCTTGTGTTGTGATTATTCGTGTGGCCTCCCACCGGGTGTACGAATAAGGACAAGAGAATACTTGAGAAGACTCTTGGGTTTATCAAGTTGAGGGTCTCAAGACGGACGCCCTTTGATCTCAACCACCATTGCTGACAATACCATTCAAGTAAAGGGACTCCCAAAGCATCTCAAAAGGACGCCTTTTGTCTCAGAAACTGCCTTTTATTCAAGAGGTATAATTCACTAAATCCCTTAGTTCCGCATGTTTAGGACTTTACGTGATATTATTTGTTCATATGTTTTACATGCAAAGCCTATTGTTGGGTATACAATTATTTGATTTAATTATGTTTAAATCATGATATTAATGGTAGGCTTAAATTTGTATTTAGCGTATATCCCCGAAGAGATCCGCGTTTAATTCCCCAACAGAGGAGGGTATGTATATTATGGAGGATACGAGTAATGGTTGTATCCGTCCATCTTCAATAGAATTCAGTCCTACAAAAACAAGTAAGTATCAACAGTCACCAAGAATAGTCAACACAAACAAAGAAACAAAGAAAAACAAAGTAAACATCAATACAAGCTTAACAAAGTGATCGTCTCCCCGGCAACAGCGTCAAAAACTTGTTTGCCAAAATCGTGTATGATTTTCACGCAAGTGTACGTGGTCGTTGTTGTCGTGGCAAGTTAACCAAGTTAAATATCGAATACAGGAAAACGATGCGATATCCAGCAAGTATCGGATGTCTACAAAGGCTAATAGCTAGGAAAACAAGAAAAGGTCATGTTTTCTATCTACTTCACAAAGCAAAGTTAAAGCTAACTATCACCTCAAGGAAGTGAGCAAAAGTGGTGTGAGTGCATGGAAGTAATCCTACTATGGTTCCTCTAGTGTCCTTTCCATCCTAGCATGCAAAAGTTCTCTTGGTGTCTTAGTCAAGCCAACTAGTGTCTAGATCTCTCTACAACACAAGATAAGGGCTCTATTAGATGTCTAGATCTCTCTACAACTCCTAACACTCCAATTAAGAGGTCTAGGCTAATATGCAATTCTCATTGATCATACAAGCCAAATATCAAACACTTGGTATGCATAAGGTTCTTATAGCTCAACTCTCATTTCATAGCTAACCATATAAGCCATACATTCCAATTAAACATCCCAAGCATTCATACAAGTCATTAATAAGAGAACTAATCCAACAAGATCACTAATTCATGCATAGGATTAACAAGAGACTAAATTCACCATAGTATTCATACAACCATGCAACAAGGTTATTAGCCCATGGCTAATTGGAATTGGTAATCAACAATTAACAATCTAATCAACACTATTAAGAGCTAAAACAAGAGAATTGAATGAAAATTTACCAATAATAGATGAATTGAAAGACAAGCTACAAACCTCCAATTTCTAAGTCTTGATCCAAATCTCAAAAACATAAATCGAACCGTAGGAACGAAGCTAATAGCGTAACTAATCTAATGGAACAAACGGATTAATGATCCAATGGATGGATCAAAAGTAATTGTATAGAGAAGTATGAAATCTACACTAACCCAACTTGGAAACTACCTCTAACCTCTCTCTAAACTAATATATTGATCTAACTAATGAATAATGATGAAAAGTGGCTTTGGGAATCTGATCCTTGAGTATTTATGGTGCCCACAATGCTTAGACCAATCTGCCCTTCATTAAACGCGCGAAAAGACGAGAATACCCCCTAAAATATGAAAATCTGAACCCTCGCTCGGACAACTTCAGGAGGTCGCTTGGTCATTGGCTTGGAACCGCTTGGACCCTGCACATGCCTCCTGAGGAAGCGGGAATTTCCGCCCTGGGCCGTAGAGAACCGCTCGGACGGCCTAAGGGAACCGCTCGGTCACCAGTTGTGGACCGCTCAGACGTAGTGTAAGTCCGACGTGCAATTTTTGACTTTTTCATCTTCGATCCTACGACTCATCCAAGAATATAGAGTCTTCATTTGAGTACAAGAAACATCCCATGGGCTCGGATTCCATCATCACCTTTCCAATAGTCGGGAATTACTCGTTTTTTGCTCGTTTTTACCTACAAAGCACATTTTCTTGCCACAAAAGGGTCAATAGCATAAAGTATAGCATTTTAGGGTCAAATATAAACATAAGCACATCAAAACCATATAGAAATGGATACAAAAAGATGCAATTATGACCCTAATCAGTAGGCCATTGGCAACCCCAATGTTCGATTTTTTTTTTTTCATTATATATTTTTACTAACACAAAATCTTGAAGCATCATGAAGCGCTATCTGTTAAGGTAAAGGCTACAAAAATTTCCCAAGATAGGATTCTAGGAGGGGGAATTGATATCAAAGTTGATCTTTATTCTTGGAGAAAGCTTGAGTCTCCTTAAGAGAAGTTTATCGCACTCGACATAAGCATAATTAAATTCTTTTATTCCTGAAGTAATATTCACTAAAATATTTACTAATAAACTTGATGTTACATTGGATCAATGAGAAACAGAGTAAGCAGAACTCGTGCAAATAATGGATAGAAAATTGACCACCTTCTGTTTATCTTTTTTTTTTTTTCCTATTGCAGGTCAGAGGCTTAATATTGTCCCTTCTTCCACAACTTCTTTCCGTTAACTCCCGTTCTTTATTCTTTCTCTTTCTTTAACGTCGTATAAGCCTAGGATAATAAATCAAAGAGCAATTTCGTATCTTATATGGTCATTTTGAATAAGGGAAGGATATCTAATCTAATCTACATATTTCGTATAAGGACTTCACCTAATTTGATCCCAAGGTATCAACACATGACGTGATGGATGATACAAGAAATCAAACAATTATATTCTCAAATAGATGATATATGATATATGGTTTAAGAGCAAATAGAAGAGACACGAGTGGGTCAATGTTTTGAAGAAGTTCACAACCATCGATGTAGATGTCACCGAGATGGGAGAGAATGATATATGTTTCCATTGGTAAATAGAAGCATAACTGGCACGGCGAGAGAGATGCTAAGTGACGTTGCTGGCAACAGACACTAGTGGCGCGAGGCACTAGCGTGGCAAGAGTGAGGCTGAGCAATGTCTTCCGGGATGGGCACTGGCGTGGCAGCGAACACAAGATAAATAACGGACTGGATCACAGCGAGCAGCAATTGCAATAAAGATTGTAGAAGTCAGAAATGAGTAATCGGGCGTTTTTTAGCCGTCTTGCGCCTAAGCAACCCCCAAGTTTTTTTTAATTTTTAAAAAAAGATAAAAATATAAATTTTTTACCGCCTAGGCGGCACCTAGGCCTAAAAACCCATAGAATTGCCTATTTTGCAGAAATTGAGTCGACAACTGACTGTAGTAGAATTAGAGAATAAGATTTATAAGTGGTAATTGATTGATATTTAGTGTGCGTGTAGAAGTGGTAGATTTAACCTTATATCAATTCGAATTCCATATCTGTTATACATAATAAAATGTAGTTTACTAATATTATCATTTTTAGTATTGTACTCGCGCGATGCACGGTAAAATTATCAATTTATTAAAAAATATGAGTAAATATCTTATAAAATAAAATTTTAAGAATATAGATAAATATAGTTATATCTGTTGAATAGATTATTTTTATCATTTAATTCATATAATAAGTCATAGAGAAATGATGAAGATTTCTTGTTAATATTAATTTAATTTTCTTTATAATATATTCTCAGACTAAAAACTACATTCTACTAGCCACATTAATGCTATCAAACTTTGTATTTAATCAATCCTTAAACAATCTTATTTTGGTTTTCAATTGTGGCTTACATTAATAAATAATGAGATTGATCCCCAAATTAATTGGTCCTAATGCTGCATATCAAGTTGTAATTTTTTGTTTACAATTATCATAAATAAAGTATTACTCACATAAATGATTGGATATTTATATGTAAGTCCAACGTGTATAGTAATATACTTAATGATGACTACAAAAATATGTTTAACATACAACATGATGTGTATGAATGAAATGTACATACCCGAATCTATTCCAAATCTATGATTTGTATTTATTTTTAATGAAAATACTTATTTCACATGGAATGTCCATTTTTTAATAAAAATCACAAATCATAATATTAATACTTAATAAAAATAATTTAATTACGAATTAAATCAACTCTACATCTAGTTGTAAATTATATATGTTGGTCCCGAAACGAGTGAAATCAGTGTATGGGGGGGGGAATACACTGATTTCAGATTTTTCTGAAAGACTCAGAAAAATGCTCTAACGCACTCAGTCAGGATTCCCTGAAGTACTCAGTATGCTGAATGTCCGCAGGGGCAACAGGGACGGTTCAGTAACGAGTCAGATAAGCTGAGTGTGAGTAAAGTGCTCGGAGGCTCAGTAGAGATAACAAACCTACTGACTGCTCGGAAGCGAGTCAGTTGGACTACTATCTCAGTGAGTCAGAGTACGTGCGGAAAGTGAGCCCTTAGATTCTACTCGTTTTAGTTTCTGAAATTGTTTTCTCTGAGTTGCTTAGTAAATTGGTGGTTAAGGCTGAGTGCACAGTATTCAGATTCAGGATGATTGATTCAGTCCTGAAGTTAAAACCAATGCAGTATGTTCAGTTTAAGATGATGACATTTATGATCCTGAACAAAACAGTAAATCAGCACACAGGGGACTTTTTAACGTGGTTCGGAGATAACCAACTCCTACGTCCACGACCTGATTTAACAAGAAGCTATCCTCAAAACCCTGAGGATAGGTACTTGGGTTTTACGTGCCAAGGGACACGAGTAGCCAACTTCCTCTCTTAGGAACTGACCCCTGTGCGTTTTACAAGTCCCAGTCCTTCTAACCAACCTATCTCACACTTTGAGAGGTTTGGTATTCTGGTTTCCAACTAAGATAGCTCTAGCAATACAAATCAATGCTAAATAATAGAGCTATCGATCTAAGCAAATACAGAGTGAATCCTACTACAACACTAGGGAAATTTAATTGCAGAGTGTTGTTTATGATATGCTTTGAGTTCTTGGATTCTTGAGAGTTTTCTCATGGAAATTTCCCGTTAACCTTGAATGGGTGCAAGGTTCTCCATATTTATAGGCAAGATTCAAAATAGATCCGTTGGAGGAGATCAAATCAAATCTTTCCTATTTTAGGTAGATTGCAGGCTAGAAATACTGTTCGACCTACCCGTCATGCTTATTCTGGCAAGTTGTCACATCACCTGCAACCTTTTGAGACGCATTAAATGCTGCGCAGACTCTGTGCTTGCGTGTCGAAAGATCATTGGCTTTCCGCTATAACGGCTAGTTGACCTTCAGACATTTATCCTTCCTCGTACATTCAATGCTCTGAGTCTCTTGTAATAACTCAGTCTGAACGTGTGTCTTAATGGAGTCTTACTGACATTCTTTTTGTCTCTTGTCCCATAGCATAAATAACCTTTTGCTTTGGACTGACATGATTCAGGTGATCTGAACCACAGCCTGAGTCAGGTCCTATGTGCATTCAGCACAGCCTGATAGGTTATTCAGCTCAGTATGCGTTACCTTTTTGCTTCGGACTTACAGGATTCAGGTGAACTGAACCAAGGCCTAAGTCAGGTCCTATGTGCATTCAGCACAGCCTGATAGGTAACACTTTACTCTTCACTGACTGGGTTCTGTCCTGAACATGCTTAGTGTATTCAGTAGAAACATCAGACAATGGTACTTCAGGAATAACTTCAGGATGAATCAGCAGGCTTCGATCTTCAGCTTCAGAACAGACAATCTTCAGCGAGACTGACTGACTCCTTCAGAATGGTTTACGCTTCAGACTTCAGTAAATTGGGTCGACTCCAATATTCTTCAGTCTTCAGCATGTTCCTTCTGTACTGAATTTCTAACCTAACTATCCTGAACTAATTTATCCTGAACACTATACTTAGGCAAATTCATCAGGGGTTTTGGGATCTAATCAAAATACTCAGATTGTCCCAACAATATCACCTCTCTCCCATTAATGACAATCTAATTTAGAATATTAGATAGTTTCAAATAAATTAATCATCATCTTTAAATATCGTGAATTAGTGTTTTGAACAATTTCTTTTATGTCCAAGACGTAACTTGATGATGTGACACACCTTTTTAAACAAATAATATTATTATTTAATATGATCCATGGATTGCTTAATAGATTAATTTTCAACAATATTTACAAATAGTAATTAATTTAAAGTTGTTTAGAATTCTAAATTAGATTATTATTAAAAAAACATTTTGATACATTTATTTATTATAGTATTTAAAACTAAATCAATGGCCAGAAAACACAATCTTAGAATTTTAGGAGGAAAATGTGCAATTTGCACCCTTTAAAAAAGTAGAGATATATTTTGAATATATATACGTATATTTTTGTAAGTGTGTGCACAAATCAATGTTCTATTTTTTGATAGTGTGTAAATTCATACTCCCTCCGTCCCTGAAGACATTGCGGTGTCTTTTGGGCACGCGGTTTAAGAAAAGGGCATTAAAAGTACATTTTTATGAATATTATATGTGTATTGTGAGAGTGGGGTTTAATAAATAGTTTCTATTTTTACATATGCAAACTTTTAATGGGACAGAGGGAGTATGAGATAGTCAAATAAATTAAATGTGCAAATTTATATGTAATGGAGAGATTATTTAGATTGAATATTTGTTTGGATAATAATTAAATATCTTATACATAATTTCTCTGAAGAAATAGAGGAATATTTTTATTTTTATCAATTACTTTTCTTGTTTTATCCATATGTAATAATCCCTTCATACCAAGATAAATTAATATTAGATTATTTTTTCATTTAGGGTATTTTAAGGTAAGCTTTATATTTTGGGAGTAGTTTTTATAAAAGCGTTGAGAATCCTTGTTGATATATTTTTAATGAGAAATTGATTATATATATATATATATATATAATTTAGATATGATACTCCCTCGTCCCAGAGGTATTTTCACCTTTGGAATTGCACACTTTGTAAAAAAAGTAGGATAATGAGTAAAATTATATTATTAATATAAGGGTTAATTCAATATAAATACACCACATTTTACTCAACTTTCAATTTAATCCTGAGCTTCACGATTCTTATAAAAATCCCAACCTTTTAAAGAGTTCCAATTCGGTATACTTTTTTTTTCTTCCGGCCAGCAATTGATGACGTGTCTCGCCGGAGCTGCCACACTGGCGTACATGTGTGGATTTTTTTTTTCCACATCATATATTATAATATATATATATATATATAACAAAATTTTATATTAAAAATACATCTTTTGAATGAGAAAAACATTAATGACTTTGTAAAATAACGTGACAAAGAAAAAAGAACCCTAAAATTCCCAAATTTGCGAAGGACCTTCGATTTGTTTTGATGAATCAGTGAATAAAATCTCAGAGTTCATCCTCTATCGCAGTGGTGGGTCAACATCTTATTACCCATATGAAAATGTTCAAAGCTCGATGGAGAAGAAGGTTTGCAAAGGGCATGGTATGTTTCTACATGGAGGAAAACCCATAAAGGATGTTTCTACAATGCCCTTTGAGAGAGGTAAGTTCGTTCACTTTTTTTCTTGTCAAAGTGTTGTGTGGATGGATGCCATTTACTGCAGAAGCCCAATTTTTTTTTTAAAATTTGTATTTTGTTCAATAGAATGGTGACTGCAAGTATTTTGAGTGGTTAGATGATGAACTTTCACCTCAATACAAAATTGTTGCTACTAGAGTTGCTTGAAAGAAAATTTTTATTGAGGCTCAATTGAAAGAAAGGATTAAAAAGGAGATTATTTTGAAGGAGGAATTGAGTCAAATGGAGCAAAAATTGTGAATTTTTTATGAACATAATAAGGAGTTGGGGAATTTTAACATGGAGTTAAAGAGAATGGATGGAGAAATATTGACAATGAAGAAGAAGATGCTGGAAGAATCAATTTTAAACTACAAGGAGTTATTAAGAATGTTGTTGAATATATTAATGATGATCTTGGTATTGGTTGTTCTTTTAGGATTTTCTCCTGTGATGGGAAGACCACCATCATGTTGCCATAGTTATTTTGAATTGTATAATGGGTTTGTTTTGATTTGTTCATTAAAATTTGTCATTTGTATTGAGGAATGTATGTCTTGTTCTTTCATTTGTCATTTGTATTGAGGAATGTGAACCTTCATTGAATGTCTTGCTTGATTTTTCAGTAGCTCCATCTCTCTTGTAGGTAATTTCTAAATAAAGATTTTTTTTTTTATCTCTAGTGTTCATCCTCAACTAATAATATACTTTAGAGGTATGATATAATTAATTCTTCAGAAATTTCTTACAATCATGTTTCTCATTTGATTAAAATTGTTTTAAAGCATGCATATAGTAAGCCAAAATTAAAAAAAAACATAGTATATATAAATGTAGGCCATTTGCAGCAAGGAGAAAACCCATGACTGAACCAGATCTAAATGCGACAATAAAAGTTAAGAAATAAATTTTATTGATATAGAACATTAGAGGTACAGGTATACGAAATACCCTTAAGATATTTTATACCACAATTACTTAGAAAGTTGTTAAGAAAAGAATAGTTCTAAAATTCTCTATAAAACTTTTAACATCCCTTCAAAACTCTCAAAGCTGCTTTTGGATTGATTGCCCAAGTTTGAAGGTTGAACTCCTTATATATTCTCTCTTTAGTTGCAATCCAACTCCAACTTCTCACCTTTAACTATTCCTCTATCATGCTCTAATTACACTCTATTTGCTTAAAGATAACTTATAAGGCTAAACAACACTCTCTCGATTTTTTACACCACTCAAAAAAAAAAAAAAAAACTTGTTGAAGTTCTCATCTTTAAAGCAATAATATTTAAACATATAAACTCCAACAGGATATGCTACTTCAATAAGTTTAAAATTGATAAAAAAAATAGCAGCCTGTTTCAAAAATAAAATATAACCAACATGTTATAAAATAACAGCTCATCATAATAGAAGTTTGAACTGCTTCACTCCACAAAATATACCACCATCAATGTCAATAATGTACTTCATTTTAACAACCTAACACCTAAGAGTTACGCATGACTCTCTTGAGTGCCACTAACTGAGATACTTCCACTACCTGAACGACCACCACTTCGACCTCTCAGTGAGCTACCACCCCTTCCACCTCCCAACACACTTGCCACATTGTCCGCACCACTCACATACAAAGCATTACTCTTTGAACCAAGTGTCTACAAATCATTACATTTATATATATGTAAGAGATGAATTAATTAGGTCTTTAAAAAAATTAACATATAGGAACTTACTCTCATGTAAATATTTCCAGATCCTTCACAAACTAGCAGACCTATACCCTGATTTCCCATCCTTCTCTCTTTTGCAAGTTGTTTATTTTGACTAGAAATATTGGTTATCGCATATGCACTCGTTCCCGTTCCTCCACTTCCACTTGCTCCATCTCCACCTGCACTTGCCCCAACACTACTAGTTCCTAAACATATATAGATTAAATAAATAATAGATACGTAATTTGAAATTAACACAATACAAAACTAACACATACTTGACCAAGTGCTGCTGTCATTGCCCCTATTTCATCAATTTGGTTTTTCTAGGTCTGCCTCTCTTCTTCTATACATGAAAAATACAAATTATATATATAATGCAAATGCAATGTAAATGCAATAACAATAATATACCAGAAACCTACGGGCACTTTTTCTGGCTTTTGGAAATTTGGGTCTTTGGCATGTGGGCAAGTTTTTTTGTTGTGACCCACAACATCACAAATAGAGCAAGTCATTTTAATCCTATGCCTTGTAAGCCTTGATGGAGTTTTTGGATTTTCTTCTGGTCCTCTCTTTCTCATCTTCCTAGGCCTTCCAGGCATTCTTCTGTATGGGGGAGGTTTGATTGAATCTCCATCAGCTATGGGCCACAAGTTTTTCCCATTCAAAGGTTGAATTCCATGTTCATATGCTTGGATGTACCTATCAACAGTTTAGTACCTATACAAGAAATAAAAGTTTGAAGTTAGTGTAGAAATTTGTCAAAGTCAATATATGAAATTTGAATAAAAGCTTTACCCATGCACATAGTTTGCAGGGTCCGCATGCATAAAGTGAATTGCTGCACAAGCATGAGTACATGAGATTCCTGAAATCTGCCACTCTCTACAAGAACATGTTTTTCGAGTCAAATCAACTACATATCCATCATCGTCTAGTCTTACTTGGAATTCCCACCTACAACTGGATTACAATGACAATTTCTACTAGCAAACCTAATATTTTCCAACTTTGTTATAATTCTAGGACACAATCCTTCTATCAAACTACAACCATGATTATACTTTTCATGCATCCTTGTCATCAAAGCACACCTAATGTCTTCTAGCATATCAATTATATGTTTACGCCTAGCTTTAACTATATAGCCATTAAAAGTTTCAGTGGAATTGTTATCCACCATGGCACACCTAGGAATGTCACTTATGAATGCCTTACAAAATCTCTGTGTATCTCTCTCAATAAAGTTTGTGTAGGCTGCCTCATTCACTTCTTTCATCTCTAAAAGAGTGTGCTCAAAAGCTGCTGCATTAGGACATCTTACTGCTTTCCAGAAGAGATTTTTAAGCGCCATACCCTTAAATTCCTTCTTCCAGTTGTAATACACATGTCTAGCACAATTTCTGTGCTCTGGATGAGGTGCCAAGCTAGCAATTGCAGCAGCAAGACCCTTCTTTTGGTCACTTATGAATGTCCATCCAAGCCCATCCACCATATTTAGTTCTTCCATCAGCATTTTGATGAACCACGACCAATAATATTCATTTTTAGTTGCTGCAACGGCCCAAAATATTGGATACATTTGGTTATTTCCATCCTTTTCTACAGCTGTCAAAAGGGTTCCACCGAGAAATATTTTTAGAAAACAACCATCAAGGCCAATTATGGGTCTACTTCCTGCTTGAAATCCATTCTTCAATCCACTAAACCCAATAAAAAAACCCTGAAGATGACCATTATCATCAAGCAAAAATTCAAACCTACCATCTCCATCAACCCTTTTTAACTCAGCTCAATAAGATCTCAACTTGCCATAGTAGTCTGCCACTGTACCCCTAAGTTTGTTCAAAGCCAAATGTTTAGCTCTAAAACACTTGCTCATACCAACTTCTAATGCATAAGTAGGCATAGCATCAGTTTTCAATTCATTAGCAGTCCAATTTGGATTCACTTTAAACTTGTGCATGTATTCCTCTGAAAGCCAATTAGAGGTTGCTTGTCTGTTTCTCTTTTCCCTAGTGCACCTATGCTCCTTAACCAGTGTCTTAATTATAACTGATTTCTCAGAGGGGATGACACTGGCATATAACCTAAATGGACAGTCAGGAACACATATAACCTCTAGTTGTTTTCTACTACTTCTCAAAATATTCATATTCCTCCCACTTAAGATAGCAGCCCTCTGAACGGATGCCCTACATTGAGAGGTGTTCTCAAATCTCATCCTAAGCTTTAATTCAAGTGTCTTATGATCACATTTTGGATCATAAATTAGTTTATTCATCTTGAGCCATCTGCAGTTGAATTTGGCATTTCATCTTCTTCACTACTGTCCACAGATTTAACTTCCCCATTAGAATCAACATAATCACTCATACAAACATCTTCACTTGCAGCATTTCGAGGCCTTGTGCTCGATCTTGGTCCTGCTGAATCTTGATTCTCATGTACTTCAGCATCTTTAGTTTCAATAATCTTTTTGTTTTTCTTGAAGCATTTCATATTTCTTTTTGCATCCATGTACTTCTCATCATCAGACAACTCATTATCTTTCATACCATCATCATCTGTATCACTCACTTCCACTGGTTCATAGTCAGATTCCTCGTTTGTATCACTGTGATCATAAAGAGCATTTAAGTCCTCAACTGGATTACTTTTTTTCCTTCTAGACTTCTCCTGGATGCCTTCAGTACCCTCTCCTCCACTCTCATTCCCCTCCAAAACTCCAAATGTCTCCTCCGCAAATGCTTCAAATTCATCATGTCCTCCTTCTAAAAATATCTCAATGCCCTTTTATTTTTTGTTCATAACATATTCTGTTATCTCCATAACTTCCTTATCGTCATGAATTTCCTTCATTGCAGACATGATGTGAACATCTGGGACTTTGTAGCACATTCTCTTTAAGTCGTACCTCATCTTTCTCACTTCATCAAGTAAATCCCAGTACCCTATCCTATCTACATCTAATCCATGTTGAGGTCTAAGTTTCCCCCCTTTATACAGTAAATGACCATCCAATTCGACGAACTTCCCACCATGATGCCAATAAATAGAAAAGACTGAGTCCATCTAAAATTTATTAGAAAAAGAAACATGCAGTGTTAGGAACCCAAATTTGCAGTCGCAAACTCGCAGCATCACTCACATATCAAAACCTAAGATTTTTGGGCAATTTTGTTAAGGGTTTTGAGCGTTGTTTCAAGTCCCTTTTGAATGTAGTGGGAAAAAACTTTTTCCATGGTTATTTTTAATGTGTTTCTCATTCAAAAAATTTATTTTTAATATAAAATTTTGTTATATATATATATTATAATAAAATATAAAAAAAGAAATTTCACATTTGTACGCCAGCGTGGCAGCTCCGGCGAGACACATCATCAGTTGCTGGCCCGAAGAAAAAAATGTGTATCGAATTGGAACTCTTTAAAAGGTTTGGATTTTTTATAAAAATCGTGAAGGTCAGGATTAAATTGAAAGTTGAGTTAAAGGTGGTGTATTTATATAAAATTAACCCTTAATATAATGAAATTAGTTGGATTGATTGTAAAAGTGATGATATTTTGTGTAAATATGTGAATATTGTGAGGTTAAAGTTAATGTAATAGTTTACATTTATAGAGTGTGAAATAACTGTGGGACGAATGAAAAAGGAAAATGTGAAAATAATTATAGGACGGATGAAATATATATATATATATATATATATATATATGTGGGAAAAATACAGCATGGTCTACTTCTACCATACACCTCGCAATCTAGTCAGAGTTGATAAACACATCACATCCTTGTCTAATTATCATATAATAAAGGTTGGATTATTAGTTTAGGATTAATAAATCCACCTATTTATCGTCTAATGAAACATGTCAATTAGCAAATGAGATTGCTATATGTTAGTATGTGCTTCCTAAACAAATTCTAGGTGCCGCCAATTGCCCACCGGTTAACGAACCGTTAGACGTGAGGATGCAGGTATCATTAAATGCACGATTTAAAAAATTCAAATTCCATCCCATAGTTGCGTTCATCTCATTTCCATTCAGTTAATTAAAATGCATTTGAATCGCAGGTGCCATCGCATTTGAAACGCAGGTACGATCGCATTTGAAACCATCATTTCTGGTGGGTTAACTCAGGTGCGCCCCTAGGTGTAGGATGTCTACTTTCAGTTTCTCTGAATGGCGATGGCATGCGATTTGCAGAGTTTGAGATGAAAGTGAAAAGCAAGATTAGTTTTTTAATTGTTCCAGATATGGCTACAAAATTTGAGGCGAATTTACGGTTTGTGTTTGTGTAGGTTTACTGATTTTACATAATTGCAACAAAGGAGAAAAAAAGAAGGTGGATAGGTAAATGAATCGGATTCTTCACGTTTATGAATTGATCGTTCTAAGTTGTTTTTCTCAAATCAAGATTGGTATTTAGGTTCATTGTTATTCATTTTTTACGATCTCCCTGCAGTTAAGGAGGAGATGGTGATTCATTTAGGCATTTTAGCAAACAGTTTGCGTGCACGATTTCCAAGGCCTATACTCTTCCAGAATTATTTCATACCCGTGAGGCCTTATCTCACTTCAATCACGGCATCTAAAATCCAGAGCTTTGGAACTGCTGATGCATAAGTTATAGTGTATCTGAATGGAAGGTATTTGTGATAAAAAAATTATCGATTAGGAATTTAGAAATCATAATTCTGCTCAGTAACTGGATCTGAGTTTTGCATTCTATTTTTATTCATGTCCACAACAGTTGATGATTGTTCGGGATAATGTTGATTAACATTCTGTACAAATAATATCACCTTGTGCTGAACTACATTGGTATTACCATTTTAGCTGCAGCTATAATAACTCGATTTAGCATCCTAGAGATAATATGCATAGCTATCATTTAATTAAGAACTTGTATTCAATGTAATGATCGTGGATGAGGCTGCAATAATCATTGTTATCATTTCTTTCAATGCCATCAAGATTAATATTTAATAGTATAAGTATGTTTTTGGTTTATCCAATCAGATGGACAAGAATCATCCATGTTATACGCATGTTGCTATCTAATTGGGACATCTTTAAAAATATTCGTTTATATATCTGAAAAAATGAATGAGTATCGAATTATAATAAGCATTTATTGTGTCCAATATCTCAGTCAGTCTATATGATATTTTAGGAGTGTAGTGCAGCATACATTAAGTTGTTTAGTCAGTCATGGATGGCAAGAATCTATGGGCATATTGTATCACTTGTTCTAGCAGAAGCTACTACCGCATATGTCTATTACCGCAGTTTCTCCCATTGAAAATCCTGCAACAGGGCACTATATATTGTATGTGTTGATTACCAGTGACTGCTATATATATTTTCGTCTAGGTTACATGCCTCGTCAGATATATATTTCCAACAATAGTAACCGCTCCTTAAAATCAAAGACACATTTGTGGCAGGTTTGCAAATAATAGACACACTACATGTGTAGATATCATGATCAAATTTGCATGGTTTTGTATACTTTTTACTGAGACTTGCAAATAATTGGCAAATGTTGATGTTTAGGTATTATATGTAGTTCTGATTGTTGTGCATTCATTTTGGATATAGCTACATTTACATTTATTCTTTAGCTACTTATATGTTTATCTAAATTTTGATTTAAGAATATTGTTATACGCTTCGGGTGAATGAAAAGAGCGACATATACTATTTTGGTGTCGTAATTCTTGAATTAGTGATTGGGAAGCACCCGGTTGATCCCGAGTTTGGTGAAAAGGATCTGGTGAAATGGATTTGCAGCACATTGGATCAGAAGGGGGAAGTGGAGCATGTGATCGACCCCAAGCTGGATTTTTGTTTCAAGAAGGAAATATGCAGGGTCCTGAATTTAGGTCTCCTCTGCACCAGCCCATTTCCAATTAACCGGCCTTCCATGAGACTGGTCGTCAAGATGTTGCAAGAAATCGACAATGGCACTCGCCATAAAACCATCGAGAAAGAAGGTAAACTAACTCCTTACTACTTGGAAGACGCTTCGGATCATGGAAGCATAGCCAAAGAGAGATGGGTGTGTGTGTGTGTGTTTTAATCTCAGGGCTAAAAAGGTAAAATGCCTGAGGTGAATAATCAAAGGCTGGTGTTGGTCCCAAAGGCAGGTTTTAGAGAAAGAATACCCTTAAACAAGTCTAGAAGGGGGGGATGAATAGACTTTTAGGGATTCAAACCTTTTTCCAAATTTTTGGCTTATTTCAAAAACACCAGACTACTTGAGATAGTCTGAATTTGAAAGTTGTGCGCAGTGTAAATTTGTGCGGAAATGTTTTTGAAGAAAATCAGTTTTATGTGATGTGCACAAGTAAAAAACAGAAAATAAAGGCACGGGACACGAGGGATTTATAGTGGTTTGGACAAATGTCCTACTCCACTCTCCACAATCTAACTGGAATTGTGGGGCTCTCCACTAACTTACTCACTCACTCACTCACTCACTTCGAGAGTACTACTCTCTTACAAAACGTCAATGCTTCAGAAGCAATCGACTTCTCACAGCTTCTACAAAGCTTTACAAAGAATTAGTATGAATATAAGGTGTTGAGTTCGAGTAATGATTTTTACAGAGTTTCGGCAAACTTAATGTGCGTGTGAATCCGATACTGAAATCATCACTGTTACTCTAATTTATAGGGTCAAATAACTAGCCGTTGGGATGGACTAGAAATCTGAGATCCTATAATCTCATATTCAATCAATCATTGAGATTGATTGAATCTCCTTCTTGATTCCCGTCAATCTTCGCGATCTACAATCAATCAAGTTTGTCCCCTTGATTGATTGATCTTCTATTCTGGGAATCTTCCTTCCTTTTGTCGCAGGTCAACCCTTGAATTGATTCCGTAAAATCTGGGCATAGCACAAGACTTCAGCTGATCTGTCTCCTCAGCTGGTGTATCAGTCTGCTGATACTTGGACCTCAGCTGATGTGCAAGTCTGCTGGAGTGCACCTCAGCTGGTCTTCTGAACCTTGTCTGGAAACTCTTTATCCTTGGTCCTTGTCTTGTCTGCGACGTGCTCAGCTGATCTTATGATATCAGCTGATCTGTCTCTTCAGCTGATCTTAACTCCTCTGATGTCAGCTGATCCTAACTCCTCTGATGTCAGCTGATCTTAACTCCTCTGATGTCAGCTGATCTTAACTCCTCTGATGTTCTACTCTTGGTGTTCCAGTGTCAGCTGCTTAAGTCTTCTGTCTTCTGGAATCGACTAAGTCCTCAAGGCCTTAGCTGGTCTTCTTTTCTACGTTAGCTTCAGATCTTCTCGGTAGCAAGGTGAATTCCCCCTTACACAAACCTATCTAATCCTAACTACTCATCAGCTGACTAACAGGTTCAGCTGGTCCTATTACAAGCTGATTGGTTTATTATATCATCAAAACAACTAACATGATTATCCTAACAAGTTCCCCCTTTTTGATGATATCAAAACCAACTCAGCTGATCTCAACAGATAAGCATTTTCAATCAAAAATCAAGATCAAAATAGGACAGAAAAGAAGATCTTTAGATAAGATCCTTTAGACAGAAAGTAAAAAGCAACTGACAACAAGAAGTTGTCAGGAAAGATAAAACTTCATTAATCAGACAGAGATTACAAGAGATAAGAACACCTAACCTCAGCTGACTCAGCTGGCCTATTACATCACCAACGGCTTTCTGCTGTCAATAGGCACTTGCATCCAGTCGATGGTGCCTCTTCAGAGGATTGAACAACCTCTGTCTCAGCAACCGACGGTTCTGCTGATTCCTCTTCTGCTGGCTCCTCCTCTTCTTCATCAGGATCAGACTTAGACTCCTCTTCCCCTGAACCAGCTTCCTCTTCCTCTGTTTATTATATCATCAAAACAACTAACATGATTATCCTAACAGCAGGGTTACTTTTATTAGAGTAAGTCCATTGATAAGTATATGGTGCCCTGAATGATAAGACACTAGAGATGTATTGTAAGGTAGAAAAAATAGTATTCCATTTTTATTTCAAAGTGGGGCGTGGGGCAGTGTACTCAACCCGGTTATTAATAGCAATGTTTTCAGAACCGGACCGGTGACCAAACCGGTTATGGCACCGGTTCACGGTTCGACCGGTTCAACCGTTAAAATAATTTATACCTATTTTTTTTATATTTTCTATGTTAATAAAATAAATATTCACTTATAAAAATTAAATTAACACAATAAAGTTATAGAGTAACAACATAAAAAATAAATAAGATAAAATAACACAACCAAAATATTATACAATAGTCCATGCTTCATAATGATGTCTCAAACTCTCAAATAAACCAAAAAAACCAATATGCAATTTAAATTTAACTAAATGCATAACATAAAATTATACACGGATATGAATTAAAAAATGCTAACATTAATATTATTAAAATGGAGAGAGAGAGAGAGAGAGAGAGGGAGAGAGAGAGAGAGAGAGGCTGCCTTCCTTTATTCGTGTCATTTCAATTAACTGCATTTCCAAACCCTATTTGCAGAGATGGGCCCATTTCTTCTATACATCAATTCAAAACCTTTTCATCACTAAACACAATCCGTTTCCACCGCTCCAATTCCTCCCTCTCTCTCTCTCTCTAAAGAGCAAACCCTACTGTGCTTTTAATCTTCCTGATATGGAAGATCAGTATGGGATTGCAGATCTATGGCAGTACATCAACGGAAAGCCGTACTACGCGGCCGTCTCTCAGCCGCCTGACCACCGCGGACTGACGTCGCACTACCCCTACGATATGCTCATGTTTCGATCTGATATCGCACCCAACAATCTCGGTGCCTCTACAAAAAAGAGACGGTTCTTACCGGGTCCGGTTCGCCCAGTTTCGACCGGTTTAACCGGTTCACCCCGGATCAACACGGTTCGACCGCAAAAATGGGTTTTAAGCTATAACCGGACAGGTTTCGGGACCGAGTCCCGGTTCAACCGGTTGAACCAGCCGGTCCGGTCCGGTTCTGAAATCATTGATTAATAGTATTCCTACTTGCTTTACATTTTATTTTATTTCTTTACTTCTCCTGTCAAGCATTTATTCTTGCTGGCTATGGATATATATATGGATTTTTTTAGATTTATTCCACTTTATTTGTTATATTATATAAGGGTTTTTTATTTTTGAAGGATTGTATTCCGAGTATTTACCTCAAGTGTATTAAGCTATATCAAGTGTATTAAGTTCTTATTTACTATGGTTGATGTCGAATGATGTTAAAACCATTTATCAATTATCGATTATCTATTAGCCAACAAATATGGGGTATTGATGTGCTATAGTAGAGAGTTATTCACCATTTTTTATTTAGTCTGTTGTCACTAACAGAATAAATACAGTATAATGAACTGTATATGTTTTAGTATTATAGTATACTACACTATAATGACAATTTATTTCATGTATTTTGCCTTTGGTTGTTTGAGTTCAACAGTTCCCCTGCAGTTTTAATACTTGCTAACCATGGTTCCCAAGCCAATTGCTCAATTTAGATAGATATAAACCATGACTGTATTTGTTTCGAGTCAACCAAGTGTATTAAGTTCTTATTTAGATATAAACACATTCCACATGTACATGGCATGAGTCAACCAAATCTATTAAGTTCTTATTTACTATGGTTGCTGTCAAATGTTCTTAACACCATTTATTTATTATCGATTATCTATTAGCCAACATGTATGGGGTATTGATGTGCTACGGTAGAGAGCTATTCACCACATTCAGTCTGTTGTCAGTAACAGAATAAATATAGTATAATGAACTATATATGTTTTAGTAGTATAGTATACTGTACTATAATGACAATTTATTTTCGTGTATTTCGTCTCTGGTAGTTTGGGTTCAGCAGCTCTCCTACAGTTTTAATACTTGCTAACCACGGTTCCCAAGCCAATTGCTCAATTTAGATAGATATAAACACAATCCATATTTTTGCAGCTACAAATCATCAAATGTCAACAATACATTCATTTAACAAAAGGTCCAATACAAACTTGCAATAAAAGCCATTACCACCACCAGGGCAAGAGCCATTACATCCTGTTAGCAAAAAACATCCACAAATATGCCCACAACAAGCTGTGGGAACTAGACATTCACATCAACATGCAGTAAACTATACTACTACAATGCATTATATATAAATAATCAACATAAAGTGTTCATATGCCCGTCCATTGCACCCTTGCTCGTGACCCAGTCATTTTCTTCGTGGCTTTGTCCACACTTTTGTAGTCTGTCACATTTCTTCTTACGCGGATCACCGTGCGCGCCATGCCCCCTTTCTGGAAACCAAAAGATAAGACCCCAAATATATTAATTTAGCATACTACAGTTATATTCGCATCCTAATGCAACATCATATAGTCACAAATGCATCCAATGAGCCTTTTTCTCAGCACTAGGTCTAGACTCTCATCAGCGTGTTTAGCCAAATAAATAAGTAAGAAACTGCTGGTCGGTTGTAGAACAGAGCAACCCTTGGCCTGATGGCAGCATTATCGCAGAGGTAAAACCTCTTTTAACCTCTTCATTCTCTGAGCTTGCAGCCAGATCTGAACATTTCTGCTCAAAAAAGGAGTGCCATCCTGTTGTAAAGCATTTTAGACAAGCATGTTGTTGGTCCCAAAATGAGTATAAATCAGTGTATGGGGGGAATACACTGATGTCAGATTTTCCCAAAGTCTCACGAAAATGCTCTTTCAGACTTAGTCAGGAAGCTCCTAAAACGTTCAGTTAAACTGATAGTCCTCAGGGGTAGCAGGGACGGATCAACAATGAACCAAATAGGCTAAGTTAGAGTTGTGCTCTCAGAAGCTCAGTAGAGATAACAATCCTACTGACCACTCGGAAGCTAGTCAGTTGGGCTACTATCTCAGTAAGCTCAGTTTAGTGCGGAATGTGAGCCCTTAAGTTTTTACTCGTTTTAGTTCTGAAAACTTATCAGTTTGCTTAGTGAAAACGTGGTTAAGGCTGGTGCACAGTTTACTGATCAGGATGAAAGTCTGAGACAAGTCAGTCCTGATGGTTTTCAGAAACAATGCAAGTACGCTTCAGTTTAATATGATGACAGTTTTACTGATCAGGATGAAGAATTAGTCCTGATGTTTTCAAAACAATGCAAGTATGCTTCAATTTAATATGTATGACAAGTATGATCCTGAGCAATAAGTAAATCAGCACACAAGGGTCTTTTTAACGTGGTTCGGAGATAACCAACTCCTACATCCACGACCTGATTTAACAGGAAGCTATCCTCAAAACCCTGAGGATATGTACTTGGTTTTTACATGCCAAGGGACACGAATAGCCAACTTTCTCTCTTAGGAACTGACCCCTGGGCGTTTTACAAGTCCCAGTCCTTCCTACCAACCAACTCACAACCTGAGGGGTTTGGTATTCATGTTTTCCAACTATTGTGTATTGATCCCTCTAACAAATCAGTTCTAAGGATGGGATCAATACTCTAAGCAAATTACAGAAAAGATTCCTACTACAACACTAGAGAAATTTAAGGTTTCAGAGTGTTGTTCAAAGTATGCTTTGAGTGCTTGGAATCTTGAGAGCTTTCTCTTGGAAATTTCCCGTTAGCCTTGAATGGGAGCAAGACCTTTTGTATTTATAGGGAGGTTTGAAATAGATCAGTTTCAAACCTTTCTATTTTAGGTAGGTGCAGGTTCTGGTTGTCCTTGTTTGACAATGACCATACCTAGTATGGTAAAGTTTTTGATCCGCCGCCTGCAGCTCTGAGAAGCATTAAATGCGCTCAGTCTCCGTACATATGTGTCGCCTTCTTACTGGTCGTTTGTCCAACGGCTAGTTTGTCGGCATTGAGTTTACTGATCCTCGTACATTTATAACTCTGAGTCCCTCGTTCTTTACTCAGCATAAATGTTTGTCTTATGTTGGAGACTCTGAAATTCTTTCTGCTTCCTCAGACTTCCATTTACACGTGCAACCTTTGGGTCTCAGGACTTACAAGTATCAGGTTAACTGATACTAGGCCCAAGTTAGGACTAATGAACATCAGAGGGACGTTCAGCCTGATCAATGTTACATCATGTGTTCACTGATAGAGACTTCCCTGAGCATGCTTAGTCTTACTCAGTTCTGTCAGGATCAGTGGTCTTCTTCAGGATGGCTTCTACGTAGCTTTAGGAGTCTTTCTAGGTTTTTCAGGTTGCAGCTTCAGGTTGATCATCTTCAGGACGATCAATCCTTCAGGGTTGGAGATGCTTCAGACTTCAGACTTCAGGGACGTCTCCTATCAGTCTTCAATCTTCAACACGTTCCCCCTGAACTAAATACCTGTGAATAGAAAATCTATTATAACCTAACAATCCTGAAACTATCATCCTGATCGAACTATACTCAGGCAAATTCATCAAGGGGTTTTGAGATCTAATCAAAACACTCAGATTGTCCCAACAAATTCCCCCTTTTTAATGATGCCAAAACCCTTTGAAAAATCCTACCATCTAAACAATTTACTGAAATCATCAATATTCAGTTCAGGAACCTATATCAGGTCCTTAGTTCTATAAGATGGACACAGGAAAGGGTTAGTACAGTTCTTGATAAAGAGCAGAAAAATGAATAAGGAGTCAACGAGATGTTGTCTCAGGTGTTGGGCGGAGTAGGCAGGTGCGCCGAGTCCAACAGTCTGCCTAACCGAGTCGGGCGGAGTAGGCAGGTGCGCCGAGTCCAACAGTCTGCCAAGCCGAGTAGGGCGGAGTAGGCAGGTGCGCCGAGTCCGGC